>JAMKCH010080572.1:0-10871 GCA_023653785.1 Ophioderma brevispina | reverse complement strand
AAATTTCTACTGGAAAGTGAATGCAAAGCATTTAAACAGGGTAGCGCCTTATTTTTAGTAAGGGACAGTACAAACCCTCTGAATGCATCCTATTTATCAATTGCAAGCCAAGTAGTGAAAAAAGTTAATAACACATGGATACGCACTAACTCCGGCATTGGGCAAGGGGAAGATTAAATGCTGTGTAATGTTACTTGCCTTGCCTTCTGGAACCTGATGGTGTGCGCATGCTCGCTATTGCATTTCAGCTCTCCATCGCTGGAGAATCTGTCTACTAAACTCCGGTTTTTTTACAGAAAATCTTTTCAAGTTTCATCGTTTAGTCACTATTAACCTAGAACACTTTGGGCCCATTGTGTGTTTTTTGTTAATTGGGAGTAACTTATTTCGCCGACATTTTCAACAGTCTGATGGGGTATTCATCCAACATCTACTGGCGTCCATCTTGGCTTTAAATCGTGTGTTGTGACATAGTCTCCGACACTGCCTGGGTGTCATTTTTTAAGATGCGGCGACGCCGAAGCTTGTGAGATGGAGAGATACCGTCGCAGTGTGCCGTGGCGACAATGGTCGGCTGTCGTGAGTAATTAGCCGGTGGGGTAGAGGTCCTTCAATATTTTCATATAGTGTTTTGTCCTCTGTAACAATGAAGTGCTCTGATCGTTGTTTGCACAGCCATTTTTACATATGTACTCTCTCGCATTTTCAGCGGTTGTATTTAGAAATACACACTGGGGACACTAGTGAACTCATTCACAATGAGTACAGATTTCTGACACCCGAACTTATACAGGTACCTCATTATACTGTAAAGTCTTTCCAAGCTTGATCATTCTTAATGCACAGAAATACAAGGCCCACTTCATTGGGGTTCACAAACGCAATCACCCCCTAAACTTATTATGATTATATCCTCTGTGTTGGTCATCAGCAGGTTGGGGATCTACATCCCAATCCCTTGTCCTTACAAACCAAAATTTCCCCTGCCTGTGTGTGGTAAAGCAGCAAGTGGGCCGAAGCCGTGTGTTGTTGATGATTGCCAAGCTGGTACCAATGCAGACTGCATGAATAGAAACACAGTTGGTATACATACCTAGGCAGATAGTAGTCAGTTTTCGTGGATATGCTGCCAATGCGGAATCCCGAGGGGAATTTTCTAGCTCCCTTTTTCAATAAGATATGATTGTCAAATCGTTTCGATTTGCTTCGCAATAAGTGTTAACAGTGATCCTCCATGCCTCACCCTTAGCTACTCTTCGCCCTCAGCAAAGAAATCACAAAAAGTTGACCATCATCTAGCCCAGTAAGAAATCACTTAAAATTTTAGTTATCAATTTCCAGGGTATCTGGAATAAGACCGCGGAACTTAAGGTATGCATTGCAGATACTGATCCTGATATAATCATCGGGACAGAGACTCACCTTGACTACTCTGTTGGCAGTAGTGAATGGTTTCCGCCTCAGTTTACAGTTTTTTAGGAAGGTAGAAATTTTGCCCATCAAAAGGGGTGTTCTGATAGCATCTAAGAACGACCTGATTGTCACCCATAGAGTTTGATCTTGACTCCAATTGTGAAGTCGTTTGGGTGTCTTTAGAGCTTCAAGGAGCCAAGCAAATTATTATTGGTCTTTTTAATCGTTCTCACATTTGGTATCAGCCCCAATATCTGGACCAATTACTGAGTCACTATTAAAAGCATTAATTCAGAACAACGGTAGTCAAATTTATTTGGCTGGAGACTTCATTTTCCCAGACATAGATTGGGATACCAATCAGTGTTACCAGTGCTCAATAGCTGCCCTCTCCAGGCAAATGTCTTGACATTACCCTCCGAATTTGGTTTAGATCAAGTTGTGCGCGAACCACAAGGATAAACAATATCCTTGACATATTCCTAACCACAATCCATCTTTATCGAAGTTTGTTCTCAAATACCAGGATTGTCGATCATGATGGTATACCAGTGATTGTCGGTAACTCAAAACCAAGGGTGTGCAAACAGAAACCACACAAGTAATATATACCACAAAGCAAATGTGGGTGCAATCAAATCTGAGCTTAAGGATTTCAGTGAGTACTTAACCTCTAAAGACGTCTCAGTTGCTCTGCTGATGAGTTATTCTCTGATTCGGGGGAAAGTTGAGTGTCATGGATGCCCACCGTTCCTTCTTGTATGGTCAGCAAAAAGAACCGGACCCCTTGGATTAGCAAATGGCATTCAGCGCATGCATAGAAGAAAGCAAAGGCATATAACCAGTGGCGAAAATCCACCCGGGGATACTCTTGACAATTTCCGTGAAAAGAGGAACTCACCCATAGAGCAACAATGAAGTCGTATAAGAGAATACATACTTCAAATGTTCGACTCCCCAAAATGTTTTGGCGTATCTAAACAAACCCTTAATGTGATTCGGTGGGAATCCCCTCACTGAAGAAGAATGTACACTTTCAGTCGGGGAAAATAGAAAAGCCAACATCTCAACGAACATTTCAAAAAAGTAATTCACACTGGGGAGATGATACCTTACCACAGAATCTTCTAGCATTTTCCAACTATGGCCAGATTTTAATATTTCTACTGAGGGAGTATGTAAATTGTTAAAAGAGCTTAATCCTAATAAGGCTACCGGCCCCGATGGTATACCTGACCCCCAGATTTTGAAGTTGCTGCTGAAGAAAGTGCCAGCCTGCTCTTTGTGTGATATTCCCGAATCTCTGGATATCAGGTTTATTACCGTCGTCGTGGCTTGTGTGCCAACTCTCCCCAATTTTTCCAAAAAGGGTGATCGTTCCACTGCTCAAATATAGACCAGTATCAGAAGGAGAACTTACTTCCTTTGTTGTAAAACCCTAGAACATATCATTCATTCGCAAATTATAGCATCATTTTATAAATATTCCATTATTACCGACGCACATGGTGTTATCCAGAATATCACTTGCGAAAATCCACCAACTATCCTAACAGTTAATGACCTTGCTTCATCACTCACAACAGATCTCCAATGATGGATAATCATGGTGTTTCAAAAGCATTCGACACTGTACCCCATACCCGGCTTTTACAAAATTAATAGCTATGGGCAACCACAAAACACAGCTGATTGCAAATTTTCTTATGCACCGTACCCAGAGGGTCGTTGTCGGGGGTGAACACTCGGCTTGGACGAGGTAATTTCTGGCGTTCCCCCAGGTATCGGTGCTGGACCTTTGGCTTTTCCTTGTCATACATTAATGACCTCCCACACAATCATCATCTGAATAAGACTATTTTTCAGAGACTGGTGTTGTTTACAAAACAGATACAAAACCAATTTGACGCAGGAACAACTCCAATAAGATTTAAACACACTGGCCCAGTGGCAAGAGATTGGCAAATGTCCTTCCATGATGAAAAAGTGCTTTGTCATGAGGCTAAAACTCATGCGCGCAATCTAAGCTCTACAATTACACTCTCGGGACTCCCACACTGGAATTTACATCATGCCATACCTATCTTAGAGTTGATATTACAGATAATCTAACCTGGAAGAAACACATATGTCTATTACATCATCTGCAAATAGATCACGTACTCATTAAAGAAATCTCTACTCGTGTAATAAACCCATCAAAGAAACCGCTTACTTGTCGTTAGTTCACCCTTTACTGGAATACTCATCTGCCCGTCTGAACCCGTATACTAAAGACCTTATGAACAAAGTTTAGAGTATCCAACTAGAGCAGCAAGATTTGTTGTCAATTATTATTCCCGGTAACAGTAGTGTCTCTAAAATCATCAAGGATTACCTGGAGTACCTAAAAGATAGAAGGACGTACGCCGATTGTCCATCTTCAAAAAGCAAGACAAGGCCTCCTATCCCTGCCGGTGGATACCCTCCTTCAGCCGGTCCGGCGTCCGTTACGGCACCAGCACAGTAACTGCACCAAACCATACTGTAAAGAAGACTGCTACAGTACAGCTACTTCCCCCAAACAGTAAAAGACTGTAACTTATACCACATTCATACAACTATAGAAAACCCCCAGCAATTTAAAACAGCCCATCATAAGTCCCCTCAATCACAAGATTAAGTAGACCTACATGCGCACACCGTTTCCTGCATGCTTTACCACCTGGAGTGTGTGCATACCAATCAATCCAGATCCATATCATAGCTAAGGTACTTTAAGATTGGGATGATTTCCTTTTTGGCAGCTAAATAAATAGAAGGATTCAAATTTGTCCCCCCAGAAAATTCCTCGGCACACCTTCTGCTCCTTCACCCTACCCCACCCCACACCCATTGTTATTTATACTGTCAGATGCAGTCACTGTATTGTTATTTATTAGCAATGATAGATAAATTCAAAATACATTGGCGCGGATATGGCGTGCCCCATTATTTTGGTAAACGACTGGTACAGATACACGTTAAAAATTGATACGAACACCATACCAGATGTTCAATCACTCCAACAAAACATGAGCACGTCTCTTGTGTTTAGAGTTCAATAGGCCATGGCGATAGATCTAGCTACCCGACTTCCCGTCGATACGCATTCATCCAAATAGTACATCAATACAACTCCATCGAGTAGACGGCAGGTCTTTGTTCCCTGAATTTTATCTTATCTGAAGGAAATATAATCGATTCAATGGCAGAGGTGATGTTATGAGTGTCTAGAGCAAGATGGCCTAGAATAAGAATTATAGCTCATGACATTGGTGTAATTTTTAGCTGAACGAAAAGGAGTTCACCCACAATTAGCTGTTAGCGTTAATGTACATTGTCCTGAAATCTGAAGTCAAAACGTAGGGTCAGTAGATGATAAGAGGAGGTGTTAAAAGATAAAGTGCCTCGGTTTGGTCAAAATACAGGGCCACCAAGAGCTACCAATCTGGACCAAAAGCTCAGACAGAAAATCAGAGAGTTAAATCATAACGTACCCACTTTGTCGAATTCCAAGACGAAAAGAGGAAGAGGATTGGGGGTATTGACGTCACTTGGGGGGGTGCGTCATACAGGGTGATCGAAAATGGAAGCTAGAGATATGTGGGAATTATATATTATGGGGGTTCTGCATTGCCTAAAGACAATGACAATTGTTACATTCAACATCGGATTGACGGTAAGGCAGATCCGGTATGAGTCATCCGAATGTTAATTATAGGCCCTCCCTCATCACTTTTGGGAGTTTTAAGGCCAAGTTTTTTTTTAAAAAAAGTAAAAAAAAACTCTATGATTAATTTTAATTTTTCTTTTTTTATTTTGTTTGTATGGGTTGGACAGGCATTGTCGCAGGTTGGAAACGGATTTTGCTAATCGTGTGGTTGTGCATGTGTTGAACCTTGTGTACGAACTTTAATCCTCCCCCTCCCCCCCCTCCCCTAGATGTAGGTTCCGGTTTCTATAATTGGAATTATTTGGCTGCTGTTGAGACGATCGCTCTTGTCCTTTATTCTCGAATTAACACTTTGTGATATTCAAAATGGCAGAACAGATGGTATGAACAGAATAAGGTAAGCATTGCAAGAATTCAATGAATGCATGTTGAGTTGGCAGATTTTGGCGGTATTTTGGTCTCTCTGTAGAAACATTGCAAAGTTTGAGTTCATTCAAACGATGTCACTTCATATACAACGAACCTGGACATGAGAATCAGTCTCTCGATAAGCCAGTGGAATGTAATAGATTCGAATGTCCTAGTTACTAGGACTACACGGTAGTCACAGTACAGGCTGACAGCTCATTTTCGGCCACGTCGTCGTTCAATTAGTGGTGACATAAATGATTAATTGAAAAAGACACAGCAACTAGAGGACGTTCTATTTAAAGATTACATATTTCTTACATAATATTACCAAATTAACCAACTAAAAACAAACCCCCCCTTACCTATAAAATTAGACATAAAGCTGGCAAACAAAATCACATGTGGTAAATAGTACCCATTCAGAAACACTTGTAAAACACTTTGTTGACCGACATCATTTAATCCAACTCCTAAACGGAATTAGTTCATAGTCCGGTTTATCAATTACTTACAAAGCGATCACATATAATATTCGAGGTAGAGATTATTAGCTGGGAGGGGAGAGATTATCGACTATATTCCTGATCTTATACTGTGTAGAGATCAGTAATATGCAATACGTGAAGGTTCCAGAGAGCGCGAGTGGGAGCGGGAGGTAAATCAGGTGAGCATGATATGGTGGGACCCCACGTCAAAAAGTCGCTCTTAGAAAAGAAGAAAAGGACTGGGACCCTGGCTCAGGAAAGATAGCGAATTTGACCTCAGATTTGGTTAGTACATATCTTTCGATACCCCAAAAGTGCTGTTGGAAAATTATCCTTTTCTTGTCCGGTGATTGTGATGGTTGCTACAAAACATTTAGGGTATAAAAATGCTAAATGAAAAAAGTAGCTAAAGAATAAACGGGAGTAGGGGTAGGGGTAATCACTACAGATATCGGAATTATATGTATATCATAAGGCGATTAAGAACACTTTGAGTGCCCAATGCCTAAAAAAAACTCCGTAGTGCAGGGGGGGTCTAGGGACCCAAACCAGATAACCCCTTACCCTGGGAGTTTGATATGACACTAACACAAGGAAATGGGAGCTAGTCACGTAGGAACCACATACCCACAATAAAATGAATAATCCGAACCTTTGACCTATGACCTAGGCCCAATTGAAATTGTCACTATCCGAAAAAGAGTGGTTGGCACATTTCCATCCTCAGCAACTCATAATTACAAGGTTTGAACCAAAATAAATTCATTATATTCACTATAGAAAACCAAGTAAACTAATCATGCAAAAATAGCCAAATTATACCATCTGTATGTTCTCAGAAACTTCAAAATTACCGTGGTTTCCATAGACTTGCCCACAATTAAGAGAACGGTCAGACCAAAATTAAAATTGATGCTATCAGCATATAAAGGTTATTTGATTGCCGCCTACAGGTAGGCCTATATTCTAGCAAATAAATCCCAAGATTAATTAGCTTTAATTTTTAATTAGTAAAATATCTGATTTGTTCACTTCCGTGTAGTGCCTAGGGGGGGGGGGTCCTAGGGACTCCCAACCTAATTTTACTATTCTAATGGAAGCGTGGGCGGAGTAGATTGTTTTTAGTATCAGGAGAGCGTATTCATAAATCAGACATATTAGCCAAAAAAACTCCTTGAAAAATTTGATGTGCGTAACGAGAAATCGCAAAAAAATTAAATGTTGGGTACTATGGACACCCTCCGCCCCCCCCCCTTGGGGAACTATAATGTGCACGAGAGATTCAATGAAAGAACAGGTGTCCCGAAAAAAGAATTTGAAAATTCTCAAATTTTCCCCCAAAAAAACTAAAAAATTATATAAAAAACATCACCACTGTGCGGATACTGAACCTGTTTCTTTGTTTTAGTACAAAATTGTGAAATTCTCTATTTTTGTATAGGAGCAAACGTTATACGGAAATCAGCATGTTTTCTAGTGAATCTAAGATATAAAATCACCTTTGTTTTCACTTTTAAGAGAAAAACTGATACCGAACAAACAAGGTAAGAAATCATTGAGTGTATATTCATATGAAATCACTACATATTGACACCTACATGAGTCTCAATAATCTCTCGCTTGCACCTTAAGTGTTAAGACGTTGCCAATAAGGATAATGATGATTAGAGGCTATCTTGGCGACATAAAAGACAAAATAATTTCTTTTTATAAAAAATTAAGCGGAAGCAATTAGGAGAAATATCGAAATGATCTCTACAAAATAGGGTGCTGATTCTCAACAAAATGTGCATTATCGAGATGTATCTGATGATGTCTGGCGAATGGATTATCTTTGTAATATCGTGTCGTAATGTGTTGTTTATATCCATAAGCAATAGTCCCAATAAAGACGTTTTAATATTGACTATTACAGTAAGAACACAAATTATCTTCAACAAATAATATTAAATTTAATTTAATATTATAATTGTATAAGCATTAAGATTTTCAGTGTTTCCTATTATTTGCTGTAACAAAAGGCTTGTGTACAAAAACTTTTGCTATGACAGGATTACTTCAAATTGCAATGATTCGTAACTAATTTTGAGATGTGTGGCAGCGGATGGGTTTTTGAATGGAGAAATTTTAACCAGGTTCAAGGGAAATTGTCACCCCACCCCCCACAACCCCCAAAGAAGACAATGTAAATACACGAAATAGCTAAATTAGGACAAAAATCGAAATGATCTCTACAAAAATAGGGCTTTTCCTCACAAAATTTAAAGTTATTCGAGATTAATGGCTTACGTTCTGGCGAATGGATATTCGTTTATTGTCTCTTGTAAAGGGTATTTACCCATAAGCAATAGTCCCAATAATAGACCGTCTAATAGATTATTTTACATGTTACATACGGTGGGAGGAGGCTCTAATTGAAATCCTAAATTAATATTTATAACGCAACTTAAGATTTTTTTTATATGTTCCTTTAATAATGCTGGAAACAAAATTTTGATATATGCCGGACTACTTCAGATTGCAATGAGTTCGTAATAATTTGAGTGCAGTAGCAGCGGGAGGGGATATGGAGAAATTAACCACGGTTCAAGGATTTGTCTCCCAACCCACCCCACACATCACGGTGGGAGGAGGTCTAATTGAAATCCTAGTTAATATTATAACGCATTAAGATTTTATAGTTTACTTTACTAATTGCTGTAACAAAATTTTGATTCTATGACGGATTACTTCAGATTGCAATGATTGTAATTAATTTTGAATGCAGAGCAGCGGGATGGGGATAGGAGAAAATTAACCAAGGTTCAAGAATTTGTCCTCCCAAACACCCCACACCCCAAAAAGAAATAGCAACATAGACAAAATAGCTAGCGCACAAACAAACCTACTGTATGAGCGTCCAAGTGTTTAAGTATGAGGAAAACGATTCTAGTCCCGATGGTATGGTCACCTACGGCAATTCGCGCATGTGAAGTACATTCCTATTTATGCAAATAGCCATAAGACTCTCAGCTATCTGCGCTCGATCAAGAACGGCTGACTGACCTAAGTTTTAAATGGACCGCGTTGCAGTATACACACAACCGAAGGAGCAGTTAAATATGTGTGTAATTGTACGTGTCATGCATTACCATGTCTGACCGAGCCGCACGACACGCTGAGCAAAATACACAGTTCTGCGATATAATTAATCAATCAACTCCATCATTGCATTTCCCAATTCAAAACTGGGTTCACTGCCGAACAAATAGCCATGCATATTTGCAATGCAACGTAGTAAATCGTAAAGTCCACCCTGCATAGATAGATGAGACATGTGTTCAGAAGTGACCAAAGTGCCACACGGAAACACATAGTACAATCTCTAGTCAAATATAGTGCGCATATAATGCATTATTTAGGAGGACTTTTTGACCTCAATTTATAGGATGACTAAGGCAACGTTATAAACAACACAAACACTGTTTTCAGCTTCCGATAGCTGAGACCATCCTGGATTTGCCCATTGTCATTGCGCATATATTTCTGACTACCTGAGGTCTGAAAAGTCTCTCGACCATCATGAACACAATGCCGAATTCCAGAAATCTTCCCAAATTGTATCACAAAAATATGACGTCACCATGCAAGTGGGCAGTGGGTGGCACTGGTGAAGGGTACTGAACAAGAATGTATTATTCCAGTATCTCCAGAAAATGGCATATTAAAGCTTAAAATAGGTCAAAGTCAAAGATAAATCCATTTTGGTGTTTCATAATATTTTTATTGTCTGATGCTTTTCCAATTACTAAAAGTATCCACCTGAGGCAAATTTCAAAATGGCTGCCAAAAATCCAGAAAATACACTTTTTGGTCCTTATCATTTCAAACCAGAGTTTAAAGTTTGAAGATATTCCTTATACCTTGAAGAAGCTAAATAAGACTTTTGAGGCAAACCTACGGGAATCGTGAGCAAATCTTGACGGCTTTTTTTTTTTTTTTAATGACTGTCAAAATTCAAGGAAATAACATACTAATGCTGAAACGGGCATCTTAAAGTCAAAATGTAGTCCAATTTCTTGTTACTCGGATACTCCACAAAACATTTATTTTGGGTTACTATTTCATTCACTACCAGTTATGATAAGTACCCACTTATAAGGGTGGTTACAATACCACCACCAATATATAGCCTTTCGGGTCTTCATTAATCAGGTCTGATGGAAGTTGATGACACTACCAAGGAATGGCTGATTCACAGTTGTTTTTAAATTTATTCACTGACATAACGCAAGAAGATCAATCGATTATATATAATACAAATTGAAGTGAAGGCGGCTTATTTTGAAGGAGGCTTTACAAGATATTTTGAGTCCAACTTATGAGATATGTGGGGAACTCTTGCTACAGGTCGTTTTTAAGACTCCATCCCAAAAAATGGCACCAAAGGCGCCAAAGGTTTTTAGTTTGTTTTTGTTGTGTTTCTTGGGTTGAGTGGGGCAGTTTTACTATTGGTCAGTTTAGTTTAGTGTGGTTTTGTTTGTTGGGGTTTGTTGATGGTTTCAAATTTTATTTTCCAAAAAAACGAACTGCATGGGTTGACTGTGGATATAAGCAATCTGCTGTCCGTCTATTTCTAGGCCGGGATCGTATGCCATTGTGTTTTGTGTCCTTGTTGCTTTTGTTCTGCGTTGGGGACATACCTCTTCATGGCATGAGACTTGCATTTGCTTGGTTTGGCTTTCATGGTCCGTGTCCACTTCAGGAAGTTGTTCACTGTATTGACAAGTTCTTGGAATCCTTCTGGACTTCTAGCTACGAGGGTCAGGACATCTGCGTATGCTTTGGCAGATGATATGATGTCAGATCCACTCATGCAGTACCCGATG
>JAMKCH010080571.1:0-17456 GCA_023653785.1 Ophioderma brevispina | reverse complement strand
CTGTGCATTTTTTTTTAAATAGGGGCACTCTAAAAAAAAAGAAGAAAAAAGAGCCAAAATAACAAAAACGTAAAAAATAAAACTTACATGATGTGAACTTGTACTATTCAACTCTCCTGGGCACTCTTCAGACATAGTTGTATTTTTATCTGATGTGTAATTCACCATAGCAACAAGCGCCACACTCAGATTGACACGCATTGCATAGACATTAACAAATCCCATGAAGCCTAGGATGGCCAAGGCATGACGAGCTAGGATGCATCCAGGAGCTGTCAAGATGAAAGAAAAGCTTATGACTATATACTTCTCTACCTCTGTGCAGATGACATACTCTTGACACATGATATTAGAAGTGGATGTGGGTTAATATCAAGGGGGGTGAAGCCCATTCAAAACAAGTCGTCCGTGCTGGGCGCTGACATTTTGAATATTTGCACGGTATAATGATTAGTTTGGGTGCTGTATTACACACTAATGTCAATTCGATACAAACAATCCGCCCCACAGAATCTGCAGTTGTGGCATGTTGGGTTGCTATTGGGTGGTTAAATTTTGTCTACCCATGGCCACACAACGAATGAAAAAACACGTCAGTCGTCTTGATTTAAAAAATAACCCAGCCTACATGAATAAGACTTTTCACCTATGCGCGCAATGCATTATGAGGAAAAAAGAGTATATATACTGAGCACAATGATCCAGGTACACTATTATACCACTGGCCAACCTTAAACCACATTCATCAATTTGTATCACACCGATTAGTGTTGTTATGGGGGGGGGGCAAAGTGGCACCCACAGTAGTGGACGAAGCGGGACGGCAGCCCATTGCTTCTATTGTTGAGACTCGATGTTTTCTTTGTGGTCGGCAAAACATGCAGAGTACGATGGATTTCTAAAGATGTACGTAACGTTTCGCACCTCTTATCTATATAAAACCTCTTTGTTTAGTAGACTTAACAATAAAAGCAAGTATGACTTTAGTTGCCTCTATATTACGGCGGTCCGGAAAGTGTGTAGTCTGTGTCACAGACTGCGAAAGTTATTATCTAAATTGGTACTGCGCGAGAGATTAACATTATCAGTCCGTGATAGAGAATGTGTGTAAATGAAACTAAATCTCAAATATCTCCGGAAAACGGAGGGGTTCTATGGAAGTTTTGGCATCAGAGGGTCCGTTACTATGTTTTGTTTTAAATATGTATCGTAATTGGGTCTGAACCTATAGAACCTAGCGAGAAAATTGAATGTTTTTGTCGGGTACTTCGGTACTCGCAGACACGGAAAAGTTAACACGCAATCTCTACGGGCGAATCCATTTTCCCACAATGCCTTTCGGTATTATTCTAGTCTTGAGAATTTTCAAATACTGGTTTCAATTTAATTTTTCAATTTTAGAAACAGGAATTACGTACTTACCGGACTGCCGTACCTCTATATGGACTAATCCCACTAGCCAAGTGAAGGATTTTAAGCCTGACAAAAATACTATATCCCACCATATGACACTTTTGAGGTATTCTTTACTAAATTAAGCATTTGTAGACAAAAGGCTGGAATGCTAACAGTCACCTGTGCTTTATGTAGACAGTTGTCTGCCCACTTTGGTTGGGTGAATTTGAATAGCAAGGCATAACAAATAAGGTCTTGAACCTACTGATTGATTTCATATGCGATTAACTGCATGGTATTCACAACAACTTTTTTTGCAAAAAGGGGTGTTTGTAACTGCAACTTGTTCCTGGGTTTGTAAAAGTGGGTCACATATTTCATTTTGATTTGTTTTATTTTGATTAATTAGCATTGATCACAACAATCTAGCTTTGCCTTGAATGGGGCTCTTTGGAGTGTTCCAGCTTGCTAGCCCTATCTTATGGCATCCATTTAAAGGAATTGTAAGGTAAAGCAGATTGACTTGGCACATTGTTGCTCTTCACCTCACATTAACTGTTCCTAGCTTCTCAAGCAATCAATGCATGCACTTCACATATGGATTACAGAACGTAGGCCTAAACATACATGCATGGAAGCTTGAACATGTTTTGTAATAAGAATTGGATTTTCTGTTTTCATACAGTAAACATTTATCCACAGTATAAGTTATAACAGTGCCATCAGGATTCAGGATACCATATAACAAAAATTCTGGATCTGGAATTTTATAACAAAGTTGTGAGTTTCTATATGAAGGATATGATCTTAGTTATTTCACACAATGATTAGTATATGGACAAGCATTATGCAGTAATTTCACTAATTTTTACCCAAGTGTCTTAAGACCATTGAGGTCAAATTGGCTTGAGTCAAATGAAGGGTCAAAAGTTTCTTTTTTTGAAAATTAAAGTGTCAAAATTTAGTACATTGTTTTTTAACTGCAGAAGTAGGCTTATCACAGAGCCAAAGCCTGCACCTTAACCGCAGGCTTTACTCTTTCTGTGGTAAATTTTAATTGGTAAAGATGAAATGGCCCTAGTTTAATTTGTAAATTATTCAATGGCCCTTTAACACGTAAGTGCCTATTAAAGGGGGGGGGGGGGGTTCCATGGTACCCAAGATTTGTTTTTGGCAATTTCTCACTCTTGAAAAATATTTTGAACTCTTTTTTTTGTAATTGTGTAACTTATCAATGCGCTTCTTTCCATAAAAAAAAATTACTAAAATGTGTCACTTGTTAATGAGAATTAGCTTCCAAGGTCCCTAGGAACCCCCTTAGGCACCAATGGAAGTGTGATTTTAACAATCAAAATTAGCAAACCCTGTTGTCAGAAATATTTTTCTGCTTATGTATGTTCATATGCATGAAACAATATAATCAGAAAAAAATAATTAACCCTTTATGTGCACTGAAAAGAAGCCATTTCATCATCGAGCGACTGCACGCCATTGCTGTACAAACCTATGGCAAATACATGTCGTAGTTACTGCCCCCACAAAAATACAAGAATGTACAAAATGGTAACGTTTTGTGCTAAATATGTAAATTGGTCCTTAGAGCAGATATAAACATCAAAATGATTTACAAAGTGTATGCTGTGGAAGCAGGGTCGCGGAAACATCATGTTACATTTTGAGCCACAGACAAGCACCCTAACCACTAGGCCATGCTTTCCCACAACACGAGAGACAGTGAAGGTCATCATCTCTGAAATTGCAGATGAAAGCTCTGTTTAGAGATACCATGGCATGGTCAGATACTTTTTTACTATGTCCTCCATGGACAAAGTCTAAAAAACAGCCAATAACGTTAAAAGTCACAGAGGCTCTGCCAAGTTAAACATTTTTTATGATCAGTTTAACAGTGTGGTTTTATCCTGGATTTTATAGATGCCTAAAAGGTAATAACAAAAAGCTGTTATTAATCCACAAATATAAATAAATCTGTATGTGCAAGATTTATACCATCAGGTTCAAAGATTAGGGTTCGTGCACTCTCTATTATCTCAACCCCAAACTTCAAGTTGTCATAAAAATAAATCAAATTACAGGAGGCAAAAAGCCAAAACGTATTAATCATGACAGCTTAGTCTACTTTCGGGAAAACAATTGTGGTGTATGGCAAGTGCTCACATTCAATACATGGCCTGCCTCTATTAGGTAGGGATGTTCAGGAAAAAATGAAAGGACCAATGATTTACATTGAAATTGTGTCCTTAGACACGAAGCGATTCTCGCCCAAAATTATAGCCCTGACATTAAAGGGGGTAAACACTGCTGTTTCAAATAACATTGGGATAATTTAATATTCTGCCACCAATCTCCACAGTGGGCGTGCAGTTGATTCTGTTAAGGCTGCCGAATTCATTTGGTGGTGGCATAATACAAAAATTCTTTCCAGTAACTGTAATAATGCTTAAAAAACAATTGTCTTTTTCAGGAAAAAAGGAGATTGTTGATGAAAGTTGTTCTTGCGCACGGGGGATGGTCTTGTGGCAAAATTGGAACCGCTATACGTACGATAAGTCAAGTCTCGCGTGAACTTCTCGCAAAATTCCTGGCAGGTCAAATCACAGAAAATCTTGCAACTAACCGGAAAATTATAACTATACTTTCAAAGATAAATGTATATATAAAGTAAAAATGCAGTTGACGGCACTTCAGTTGAATTTCTAGTGCTATTATATCAATTAGAATAAATGCAGAGACAAATAGACGACCGTATAAGATTTGTTATGATTTATATATCAGCGAAGCCCAACTAGTTCCAGGTCGGTAAAGCATGGGCTCTTGCCCCCAGGGTCGTTGGTTCGAGCCCCACGTGCGGGATACATTTTGCCTTTTTTCCTCAGTTTTCATTTTCCTATTTCAATATTTTTGCTTTATGGCAAATGAGCACCTCGGTATTGTTTCTTATTTTTTTTTTCCAGGAGCAAATTCTTAACTGCAAGTTTACAAAATAAAAAAAACTTTGAAGAATTTCTAAATCGGCAACGCGAAAAATCAGTTTATTTTTTTACTGAAATGAACAAGTAGTCTATACTCTAAAACCTCTATAGATTAGACAGGGGCAGGCAAAGATCGCTTGTTTTCGGTGGAAAATGCCCCGCCTATGAATTCAGCACCCTCACAGGCAATTAACGTGCATGTGGAAGGAGGATTGGTGGCAGAATAATGAATTCACACCTTATTTTTCCAAGCTTACCTTTACCAACAACAAGAAGTGCTGATGAGGAAGTAGATGCTGTGTATGAGACAAGCTAGTCAGCAGTAGCAAGAACAACTACAATATCGCTGGGCGGTATTTAACGAAAAGGTTGGAATGGGTAATCAAGGAGAGTCATGAACAGGTAACTTTGGGCGCGAGTGCGGAAACACAACAGCAGAGGAGACAATCTCATCAACTTTGCTGAAGACATCGATGAAATCATTAACACTTTCTCAAGAATCGCCCAACAGGCGATGGAACATGGATCTCCCCAAACGGAGTCACGAAGAATGAAATCGATTATATCCTTACTGACATAGCCCCCAACACTTTCTCAGATGTATCAGTAATTAATAAGTTCAACACCAGGCATTGAACACCGCATGCTCGAGCCTCCGTTAGATCACACCATTTATAGTTTAGGACGCGACCTGCGGAGAGCAAGAGGTATGAAGCCAACGAAAGAAACAGAAACCAATATGCAGAACGCACGCACAGCTTAAGGCTGTGGAGAATTTCAACTTGAAGTCGAGGGCTCTACAGTTGGATTCCATGAACAAAGATCTCGACCACATTGCGATACCATCACTTCGCAATTATGGGAGATTGCGGTAGAATGGTTAGAAAACTGCTTGCAGAGATAAGCCAACAAGGCCTGTGAAAAAGCTCTCTGTGGAAACAAAACAACTGAGGAAGAAAGACGACAGCTGAAGAGGAGTGGGAATGGGAATCCAAACATGTAGAATACACTGAGAACTTGCAAGACCATCAGGCGACGTTGAAGAGGAACTTTCATCCATTACAAGGCAAGAAACAGCGGAAAGCTTTGAAAACAACAAAGACTTAAATCAGCAAGACGGAAACCAGTGTCTAGGAAGGAAACAAACATCATGCCCTGAGGGAGGAAAATGGCACTCTAACTGAAGATTTCGATAGGATGGTCAAAAAGAGTGAAGAGTTCTACACCACCTTACAGCACCACGGCAACCACAAGAAAAACTTTTGAGCGTCAGGTACCAAAAAGTGGAAAACACACCAACCCCTTTCCATCATGCCTTCCGAAGTTAAGAGAGCAGTAAAGAGTTAGTCCGTAAGGAACAAAAAACTAAAGCGAGATAACGCCCCTGGAGAGGATAGTATTACAGCAGGAGTTCTTCAAGATGGAGGTGAGCCCATTATCGAGATACTTACAAAGCTGTTCAAACAAAATGCCTTTACAGAGGGAAGATCCCCAGCAACGGGAAGAATGCATCTGTAGTTATCCTCCATAAGAGAAAGGAGATACATGTAATCTTGACATCAAAAACTACAAGCCAATAAGCCTTCTACCGTAATGTTACAAGGTATTCTCATCAGAAGGTCCTGCTGAAAAAGAATGCTGAACACTTGGAACAACACAACCAAGAGCCCACCAAGCTGGTTTTTAGACCAGGATTTTCTACCCTGATCACATACATGTTGTTAGCCAGCTACAGGAGAAAGCTAATGAGTATAAGATCACGCTCAGCTTTGCCTTTGTTGCCTCGAAGAAGGCGTTTACGCGGTGAATTCAACCACTCTCACCAGCACTTGAAAACCAAGGAGTTGACCCAGCCTACATCAATATCTTACGTGACCTTTACAGGGGGCCCTTTCCACTCTAAAGTCCACAAGGGACCAGTGACAAGACAAGCTAGAGAGGGGAGCCAAGACAGGGAGACAACATTCACCCAAACTCTTCACCTCATGCAATCAAGAGAAACGCCTAATAAAGGACGAGTAAGGCGGAACAGGAAGAGGAAGAAACAGGGGATGGTGAAATATCTCTCTCAACGGAATCGTTGCAGAAGATCTGAATTCAATGATGGACAAGAGTCACCAGAGGAAGGAAAGGGAAGGAAGCATGCTAAATGACATTCACAGCACCGCAACAACCTGTCGGAACCAGCATGCATGTGGGAACACCAAAAGTGATGTTTTAATGACCACAACCAGGGAAATCCAAGATAATGTAGACGGGCAGGGAAAAATCATTGAAGAGGGTCACAGCTACCTTCTACCTGGGGAAGACAGTGATGCGTGATGGGGACTTCTGCCTGAGATCAGGAGGAGAATTGGACTAGGCTGGGCAGCATTTGCCAAAAGTGGAAAACATAATTATTGCATTGAAAAATAAGAAAGAACACAAGTATGGAGGGCTAAAGAGAACAGGTGTTACAATGAATACATTTCTACTGTTATGACATACGGGAGTGAAACGTGGGCTTTGTACACACACGATGAAGATCTGCTTGCAGGTTTTGGCACAGAGGAAGATGGAGCCGGAATCAGGTTTGGAATTAGACTCCAAGATTTCTAAAAAGCGAAAATGCTGGTCAGATCACAGAAAGGAGTTACTGATATTATCAACTGCATTAGGAGTGCCCAAACATAGATGGGAAGGCCATGTTGCTAGACTGCAGGAGGACCCAAAAGGAGTGACAGAGTGGACCCCCAGGAATGGACCAGAAAGCCAGGACGTCCAAAAAAACCAGATGGAGAGCCGAAAAAATACAAAACAACTTGGTCCAACTGGGACAAGAATGGCCAAAGATCGAGATTTGTGGACGCATTCTAGGGAGGCGGTTCCTCATGTGAAGTGATCAAACCCTTGGATATGGATATTTCTTCATTTTTAGGGGACCTAGCCAGGCGGGGTGGTTGACACTGTGTACAAATGCCAATAGACGGATTTCGATATCAAAAGGTGACTAGCTGCCAACATTTCGATCAGCTACTAGGCTAAGAGTAATTATGTATGCAGGAAGTGAGTAGACCGGACGAGACGTAGCGCCAACAGCGCCACGTAGATCGCCGATCCATAAGCTACAGAATTCATGCAGAATGCAGCCACTCTCTTGATCGAGTGCCCTATCCTGATTATTGGGGATCCTGAACCCTTAGCCCGAGGTTGCTCTGGGTTTTTCCGCTACGATAGCCCCCCTACTATCTCCTCTCCTGCCAGAGCGGCAGTTCATTTAAAAAACAGGAGCACTGTGCCACCAAAGTCACGAAGAATTTTGGGATACTAAAGTCCGTCCTCTATGGACACAAAATCCATGCAGATATGAAAACTTTGCTGTCTTAGTTAGCTCCCTACTAGCTCGATTTTTAAAAATTACAAAAACGGTGCACAGTCATTGATTACACTCCGTGAAATGTGGACCCTAAAATAAAAAGCACAAAGACCGATAATTTGAAGCTAAACACAGTCGTCGCCCAATTCGGGTGTATATGTTCGTAATTTATTGGTTATCAGCGAAAATAAATGTGCTCGTGCCTATATTCTAAAGAAAATAAACCAGGACATCCAGGGGCGACTGCCAGGCGACTGCTATGTTTAAATTGGGATGTTCTAACGGTTTAATAAATCACCTTTTCAAAATCATCTGATTTTAACCAGGGAAAATTAGTCAAGGAAAACACGTGCATATAATATAAATATAATTTATTTTAGGACTACAATCAAATGTCAAGATTTTTCAATAGTGCTGTTTTGTACTTATTATGAATTTGCTTTTTCCGCATCGGATCCGCTCCGTCATACACGTTGTAGTGAGGTGGTAACGGACGACGTGCAACACTACGTGAACGAGTTATCCCTGACCTAGCTCATTCCGTAACGTTCACTTCGTCTGTACCTACCTCCTACAAAGCTACGCACGGAAGTGTATTGAAAAAGCCGGGTTGAATTGGGTGCGCAGCGGATCCAATGCGGATAAGCAAATTCAGAATCAGTAGCAAAAACAGACTTATTGAAATCTTTCCTTTAAATATATTCCTAAATATATTTATACTAGCGGGAGGCCCGCGCTTCACGCGGGCTCCCTCTAGCTAGTAAGGGAGCGATCACTGAAACAGGAGCGGTCACTGACAAAGAAGCGATCACTAATTAGGAGGTGACACACAGTGGCTCAACCTTCCGCACCCATACCAGTCTATGATTCGACAATTTTGGCATATTGGGCGCATGTTCTAGCTAGACCCCCTCTAGTCACAACAACATATCCCTATTCGTAACCTTTTTAATAGCTAAAGTTCTGTAAGTTCCCATCATATCCTTAACTCATATAAGGCCTGTTACAGATTTCCTCAATATAACTGTCAATTTTACATCCTGTATAATTTTCCGTAGTTTTAATATTGTCTTCTCAAAACTACCCCAAGTGTCTTAACCCTAGCTCCGTCATACCCAACCAAGCGTGCCCATTTTTAAATTTGGCCTCATTTTTTTCCTCTACCCAGATATTTTACCACAATTTTCTTATACTCCGGTGTCTTTGCCAGCTTTCCGTATTCTGTATTATATTCCTTTCCTCATAACTCCCAAACCCTATATAGTTCCCTTCATCCTGTATTTTATGAATACCCATCGAGTCACAGTATCTCATATTGGAAAACGTTTTTTCATAACCCAGTTCTCGTACTTTGTCGTCATATCTGTAGCGCATGAAGTTGTCCATTTTGTGATAAAAAACGTCAATATTTCATCCCGTATAACTTTCGATTCCGTTAACTTTTTTCTTCTCAAAAGTACACCCCGTGTGCTAACCCGTAGTCTCCCGTCACATCCCTCTTTTTCCTTTTAACTCCTCAAACTTCCGTATAAACATGATAAAGTTCTCGAAAAGCGGATCCCTAATCCATGTGATGCATCAAACAAAGTATCAGGTCATGCGTTCCCGGTAGTTGGTATTTTATACCTCATAAATTTTGCACCCGCAACGCATATTTCAAAGGTTTTCTTTTGTCCTTTTCTAAAAACCCTGTTGATTCCAGCTCCCATATTATTTCCATAGCCCCAAATCAATGAAACAGGAGCGGTGGGTCACTGTAAAAGAAGCGACACTAAAAGGGACCACGTGGCTTTCACAGCCGCAACCAACCAGGCTATATTAAAGACCATTTTGTCATATTGGTCGCATGTTCTTCTAGCTAGCCCCCCCCCCCCCCCCCCCCCCCAGTCACAACATAGACCCCGTATTTAATATTACTAGCTCACGTTATATAAGTTCCCATCATATCCTGAAACTCATATATGCATATAGGCCTAGTTACAGATTTTAAATAATGTCAATATTTCACATCCTGTATAATTTATGTAGATTTTAATATTTTTCTTCTCAAAAAATACCCCGGGGTGCTATAAACCAGTTAGCTTCCGTCATACCACCACCAAAGCGTGATATTGACCATTTTTTCCTCTACCCTAGAAATTTTTACCACAATTTTCTTATACTCCACGTCTTGGCCAGCTTTCCGAATTCTGTATTATATTCTCCTCATAAATCCCAAAACCCTTCTCCTGTAATTTATGAATACTCCATCGAGTCAAATTATCCATATTGTAAACTTTTTCATAACTTAAGTTCTCGTTCTTTTCGTCATATCCTGTCGTAGCTCATTGTAGTTCATTTTGTAGATAATCTAAAACGTCAATATTTCATCCCGTATAACTTTTTTCTTCTCAAAAGTACTCCCCGTGTGCTTACCCGTAGGTCTCCCGTTCACATCCCCTTTTTCCTTCCTTATATCTCCTCAAACTTCATATAAAGTTCTCGCAAAGCGGATCCCTAATACATGTGTGATGGAATAAAAAACAAGTATCAAGGCCCTTTGTTCCGTAGTTGGTATTTTCTACCTCGTAATTTCTTTTTCCCTTTTGTAATAACCCCTGTATTCCGAATATACCATATTATTTCCCATAGGCCCAAATTGCAGTTTCACGTCCGTATCCTATTTCTTACCTAATATAAGTGTCAGGATTGCACTGGCAACTTTCGGTATTCTTTTAAACCCCCCCCCCCCCCCCCCCCCCCCCAGTTGTCCTCACATCCTAAAAGTCTCCGGTATTGTTGTTTCTCAAACTTCCTGTGCAAACTATATGCAAGTCCACGGGTTTGTAGTATCCATTTTTAGGGGTGGGTTTTATGTTTTTGAATATTTTTGTAAGTTATGCCTAAAATTGCGAACGAAATTTGAATTTATGATTAAAAATGTCAATTTTTTGACTCTTGAGTGGTGGGCTCTCGAGTTAAAATTGGTTGTTTAGTGGTGGGCTCTGAGAGCGGAGTGAGTAGTGGGCTCTGCCGCCCACCACCGCCCACTGTAGCTACATCTGTGACATCCAGGATCCCGCCATGCAGTGACAACAACTTGCGCTTGTACGCTGCTCGCGGCGGCGTGTTGCTACATAGTTACGCACAGCCACAGGGCGAAAAATGGTTTATTTTAACCATAATGCATCAGCGACGCGCTTTAGCTAGCAACGACCCATTTTCTGGTTGTATGTTTTTAAACCATAATGCTCAGAGAGCGCTTTAAAATAGCAAACCGCAGCGTTTTTCCTGTTATTTCCATAGTAATGAATAGTTTTGATAAAATGAAGTCCAAAGGCCCCATGGCAGGTATACCCAACCCCAAGTACCAAAAATCAGAACTCGAGATAGACGGCATCTCTGAAGAACACTCAGGGAAACCAAGGTTGAGAATCTTTCTTTTTATAGATTATACGCACGTTGTTTCTTACTAATTTTCCATGTCATGGTAAAATCTGAGATTTGAAACGGTGATTCTTAACCGTTAAAAATATCAATTTAACATAGAAGTCGCCACACTAGATCAGTGAGTCGCCCCTGGAATGTTCCCGGTTTATTTTCTTTAAATAGGCACGAGCACGCTATTTTCGCTCTACCAAATAAAGTACGAACATACACCCGGAAGTCATAGAAGGGGAGACGACTGTGTTAGCTTCAATTTTTTTTTTTGTGTGTTTTCGGTCACTTTGTTCCCTTTCAGGGGCCAACAGTTCACGGATGTAAGCATGAGCTGTGCACTGTTGTATTTTTATCGAGCTAGTAGGGATGCTAAGACACTCAAAGTTGTATATGCCGGAGTCGTGTCATCGAAGTATTGTCAGCACAATTTGGTATTACAGTCTTCGATGACAGGCTATGAAAACTTTGATGTCTTAGCATCCCTACGAGCTCGATTTGAAAAATACAAAAGGTGCACAGCTCATGTTTACATCCGTGAAATGGGGGCCCTAAAAGGCCCGAAGGTAACCGAAACAATTTGAAGCTAAACACAGTAGTCTCCCCCTTCCATTACTTCCGGGTATGTCTTAATTTTTGGTAATCACGAAAATAAGAGTGCTCGTTGCCTATTCTAAAGAAATAAACGGGAACAGCCAGGGGCGACCATGATCTAGTGGGGCGACTGCTATGTTTTAAATTTGAGATTTTTACGGTTTAAGAAATCACCGTTTCAAAATCCTTCATTTTAACCATGATTGAAAATTAGTCAAGAACAAACGTGCGATATAGTCTGGTGCTCGGCACAAGAACCTTGCATGTGACCTTGCGCAAAGTCCCACGAAATTATTTTATGGTTTCTAGGCAGATGACCTACTGGATCTAATCTGGATGATGCAACTTTGGCATCCGTGAGCTTTTGAGATGGGTGGGGGTAATTAACAGGGTAACATTTGTAATGCTTCTAATAGGTTCAATAGGTGTATAGTCATGTTCAGCTGGTTCTAGATTAAAAAAAGGTCTAATAGTTTGGCTATATCTAGGACATTTACATTTAACCCACAAGTCTAAAAGTTCAGAGTCATCCTGGGGTAACAATTTAGAATGCACAGATTCTTTACAAATGGGCTCAAATTCTTCATTCCGTTTGATGTTCATGTCACATATAGGTTTACAACACTTGTTGGACCTTGTGGTATAAATAAGGGGAAATATGGAGAAGGTCCACAGGTCTATGGGGGTTAGGGCTCTGCCTAACGTCCATACACAGGAGGCCGCAGGAGTCCCTGCTTCCTCCTCAGTCTGAAATTCTTTTGTTCAAGGCATGGTTCAGTCACTTGAAACACAATTAAAAACCCCTTGAAAGGCATGGGTGATTCATTGTTTATTGACCCATCCCTCCTGGGTAAAATCTGGGAGCACTCCCTTCCTGTGGGAGGCCTGCTATCATCCTGCCTGCCTCCTGTGCTATAATTTAAGGCAAGAGCCTCGTAATCTTTTAGTCTCTGTTGAGTTATCTTAAAGCAATGATGGCAAGAGGTTAATGTTTTATAAAGGGGTGTGTCTGTTGGAACATTCCCATACGAACAAGTGGAACAAATTGAAACAAGTGTCGGACAAGTCGAGTGTGTAGGATATTTGAATCCCTGATGACACTTCAACAAATTTTGGGGTCTGTAGGGTAAACAAAAATGTTTGCAGGTAATAGCAAACTATATGTTTTTTTTAAACCTTAGTTCAATAACACTTCGATAACAATTTCAAAATCCACATGAAACGTTTACAATTTTACCCCTGTTAAATTACCCATTCCCTATCTCACAATGCTCAATGATGGCAAAGTTGCATCAGCGCCAGATTTGGAATCATGCAGGTCATTTCCTAGAAACCTCAAAACAATTTGTGTGACGCTTGCCGCAAAGTTCATTGGGTCGAGCACCGACTATATAATTAAATAACATTTAGGGACTACATGAAGGTAAGATTTTTCAATACATTTGTTTTTTTTGTACTGATTCGGAATTTGCTTAGTCCGCATCGGAACCCCTGCGCACCCACCCCGCTTTTTCAATAGACCCTGTGCGTAGCGGTTGTTAGGAGGTATTTACGGACGACGTGCAACGAGCTACAACAACAAGTCAACATAGGCCCAATGTACAGGGCTGCCAGAGAAATGCGGGCCTAGGGTGAACCTGGTGTCTAGGCTTACATGGCCGGTCGGTGCGGGATGTACGTGAATGTACCCCACTGTTATATGTCAATGATAAGATCACAATCCACACACTTATACAGTGGAACTTACGTCGATTTGCCATTGGGGGGGTGGGTGCGGGCACGAGCGTAAAGGCATAATGCATTGAAAAGCCGTAGCAATCACGCACTGTATAAAGTGTAATAGACTCTTGGACTTGTCGACGCAGTGCTGGCGTCGGAAGTCATACACTAAGAAAAATACCCTAATGGCCGCAGTATTTATCAATATCATGCACCTACTTAAGTTGTACTTGTTATTTTATCTCCTGCAATTCTGTTTCTTTCTTTTCTTCTGTTTTCTTCTTCTTCTTCTTCTTCGATGAAAATAAATTTGCTGAATTTTGGAGATATTCTTGTCGGAATTCGTGCTACACGATTTGACTTATAGTAAATGTCGTTATAAACTAGAAATGAGGGTATTCGTATTTATGATGAAATGCAACAAGTTGATATGACTTTCGTCCTGACATTGTTTTTTATAGGGGGTCTTTGTTTTATAGTTAAGGGGGTCTTTGTGTTATCGTTGAGGGTGTCTTTGTTTTATAGTTAGGTGGGTCTTTGTTTTATAGTTGGGGGGTCTTTGTTTTATATGAGGGGTCTTTGTTTTATAGTTGAGGTCCTTTCTTTGTTTTATAGTTGAGGGGTCTTGGTTTTATTGTGGGTGGGTCGCTTTTTTATAGTTGAGGGGTCCTTTGTTTTATAGTGAGGGGTCTTTGTTTTATAGTTGAGTGGTCTTTGTTGTATAGTTGACAGGGGGTCTTTGTTTTAATAGTTGAAGGGGGTCTTTGTTTAATAGTTAGGTGGGTCTTTGTTTTATAGTTGAAGGGGGTCTTTGTTTTATAGTTTTAGGGGGTCCATTGGGTCTTGGTGGTTTGGGGGTTCTTTGTTTTATATCACCCCTACTGAACATGCCGAAATTTCTGTATACTCCGTTGTACTCCACAAACTACCACAAAAATTGTAGGTTCTGGTAGCTACTATCATATACCACAATACACCACCATTAACATAGTGTGGTATTTTTGGTGGTCTAGAGCCTTGTTAAGGCTTCTTCCGGCTTGAGCATGGATCAATAATGTACATTATCATAATACTTCCATTAACGTATCAATGGAGAGTCATGCCAAAATAGTGTTGTAACTGAAGCAAAATTTTTGTTCACATTCTCCAAATATTTTCACGCTTCATTCGAATAAATATTACCTGATTCCACCTTGAAAGTATTGTCCTTAGGGTTAGTAACAACAGATAGCCGTAAATATCTTCATCAACGTATGAAGTGAGATTTAATGAATTTTTCAAGTTGTCTTAAATTCTGACCATGACATAAGTCCTGATTTTGTATGCCCATGTGCTTAATAATGAAAGCTTTAGCTTGTATTTAAAATAGGATATTACTGGTGCTAAAGGTAGAAGAGTGTTTAAAATGAAAGCACCGGTGTTATATTAAAAGTGGAGTGACAATGTTGTCAGTGGTGGTCGAAATTTGAAGGCTCCACAAACAAAATGTCATAGCTGAATACCATGTTTTTTTGGGACTTCACATATAGACTGTTAACGACATACTGTTAAGAAACTCTGTCATGACATGTGACGTCCCAAGACATTGGGACGGTATGACTCCACTATGTTTTAAGGCTATATACTTAAGTGCTCTGAGCTGTAACGACCACACCCCATATGGAGTGTCTAGTCAAAGCACCTCGGACTAGAGCAACCTCGGCCCGCTCGGGCTTCCTGACCTAGCTCACTGAAGCCTGAGCTTGAGCTA
The DNA here is from genome assembly GCA_023653785.1 of Ophioderma brevispina. NCBI lineage: Eukaryota > Metazoa > Echinodermata > Ophiuroidea > Amphilepidida > Ophiodermatidae > Ophioderma > Ophioderma brevispina. Next base: position 2,236 of record JAMKCH010080571.1, on the reverse strand, counting down.
CATGGACAACTACAAGTACAAGTACAAACAAGACTGTCAATCGTCACCATATCTTCTAACATTCGAGCAAATGTTATGACTTACGCTTCGTATCCCGGCAATGCTGTCCTTCGTTATTACTTATAGACGTTCCCGGTATGCCATCTTCACCGTTAAGCTTAGACATGTTATCTTAATTCAATAAATAGTAGTTACCAAGATCATAAAGAAGACGCCCAACATTTAACTCTGTGGCAATCGCCATTCAAGCTTGTTGACAACACCGGCTGGTTATCGTTATCTTCTTATCGATAGAAGACAATACACGAAGTAAAAAGAGCTTTTGGAGTACGGAATATGATCAGCCTGAGTTCAGGCACGTGCACTTGATCGATCATGCCTGTGTCGTGATCGCGTTCAGGGCGTTCGGGGAGGGGGTGCGAGACTTCGAAAAAATTGACTTTTTTGGTAAGGTGGACCCGACCCCCTAATTTGGTCCTGAATTGAAAATCTCATCACCAAAAAGTAGACTTCCTTGTAAAAATTTCTCGAAATTTTTGCACCTTTTTATGCAAAGATTCAGCAAAAGGTAGACCTTTTGCCCTTTCCTTTCAGGGCCGTACAGATTTTGTTTTTTTGGGGGGGGGGGACTTGAAAAACGTGGACTTTTTTCGAAAAAGTGGACTATTTTGGTAAGGTGAATCTAAGTAACCCCCTAAAATGGTCCCTTTTTTAACCTTTTTGAACATTTCAACAACAAAAAGTGGACTCATCTTACGAATATTTCTCGTAAGGCTTTTGGACTGTGATTATCAAAAAATTCATCAACAAGTGGACATTTTTCCCCCTTGTGGAAGTGGGGGGGGGGGGTCTTCTATAGTAATGCATGTGTATGCTTACTTTGCACATAATATACCAAGTTTGCATGCATGAAGGGCTATTCCAGAAAAAAAAATGCCCCCCGCCCCCTGGGGCAAACATTTGTTCACAAAATATATGGAATTCCTGGCTATCTTGCCATGAATTATCTGTAATTCCAGGCGCTACCTTCCGTGAATTACCAGGAATTTTAGACACTCACTACCTTCCGTAAAGTCCAGGAATTCGAAACTCCCAATTTAAACAAGCGGTTCTCGAACCCAAAGTCCCCCGCTCGTCGCGGTAGGAGAAAAGTAACATAACTTATGGAGGTTGTCATGGAAACCAGAGAGGCATCCTACCATAGCGTTACAATATTTGGATGACACCAGCTGACCTTGTTTCCGGGGACCCCTACAAAACATGGCATAGTGATTTGACCTGGATTTACACTAATAATAATAATAATCAAGGTTTATTGTTATCTCAAATCGGTGGGCCTGTAGGCCAAATTACTAAAGACTTTACAACTTCTAATTACTAGACAGAAAACAATGCAACTTGGAGGCAGCCGCTGAAACAAGCAGCCATATTGCAACATGCAAACACACTACACGAAACACACACCGGATGGGTAATGCAAGCTTTCATGGTTCATTTGCCCTGCAAAGAACCATGGAGAAAGTTGCATGCAGAGTTTTTAATCAATATCTGGTAATCAAATCAAATCCCAAATGGAGTTCCAGATTAAATCCAGCAAGTGGTCCCACTGAGATTCGATCCGAGGAACCTTTGCCCCAGAGGTAAGCTTGCTAACGGCTAGACCACGCCACTTCCTCACATGACCTTGAAATGTACACCTTCAAATTTTCGGCACTGAAATTGACACACACACCAAGTTTCATCAATCATCCTATGACATGTTTAGGGATTTGACCTTGTAACTGACCCCACAGACCTTGAAATTGAAATGACCTTCAAAATTTTTGGACCAAAGAATTGCTGAGCACACCCACAAGTTTCATATCCTACCACCATGTTTAGGATTTGACTTGAATGACCCCAAATGACCTTGAAATGCCTTCCATATTTTCGGCCCGAATGTGAGACACCCACCAACGTTTCATCTCCGACCACATGTTTAGAGATTGACCTTGGTGACCCTGCATGACCTTGAAAGGACCTCGAAAAATTTTTGGACATGAATATTGACTGCCACCCACCAAGTTTAATCATCTACCACATGTTAGGGATTTGACCTTGAATGACCCAACATGAACTTGAATGACCTTCAAAATTTTCGGCACCGAATGTTGAGCACCACCCACCAAGTTCATTCCTACCAAATGTTTAGAATTTGAACTTGGATGAACCGCATGACCTTGAATGACCTTCAAAA
>JAMKCH010080569.1:0-59087 GCA_023653785.1 Ophioderma brevispina | reverse complement strand
GAACGTTGAACAAAATGTTGTGTTATGATACAACCAACATCCATGTCAAAATCAGGTAGGCTAGCCTAGCCAGTCGAGCTCAAGGCTCTGTTTAATTAGACTGGCATGACTGGGCATGTACACAATTTGGTACATGATCAGCAGGGATGTAAAAAATGCAAAATTTCCCAGGAATATGATCAAAATTTCCCTCTAAGATAGTAAAATTTCCTCCAAGATTTCAAAATTTCCCTTTAATTCTTATGTATTTCTTTATTTTAAGGTCAACAATTTCCCTCCAAATAGCAAAATTTCCCGGGAATGACATTCCCAAATTCCCCACTTTTTCCAGGCATGATGATCAGCTCCAATATCAAAGTCATTTCAGACCCATCAGCCTTTTCTTTCTTCCTCAATCTCATCTGCATCAAATCCCTCAAATTCTGCATCAGAATCTGAATCTTCTTCTCAAAAAAATCACGCGATCCCAACTCCCGTTGTTTTTGACGGGCGCCGCTATTTTAGACCGAGACTTGCTAAAAATCATCGGGACGGGAGTTTCCGATTGTGCGATCATTTACGAAAGCTATTACATTCCCAAAATGGGGAAGACCCAAGCTATTTTTAGTAAATAAACGATTGACCAATCACCGATAAAACAATGATCTAAAACTGATGTTGATTGGAGCTCCCGCCCGATGAGATATGTAACATGGTTCATGAGCTCCTGTGAAGCCCAATGTATACTCCACTTCGCGCCCGCGATATCGCGGCTGCGAAGGAACTTGACCCTGATTTTTATTGACATTCATTTTAACATTGGTCATTATATCACTGAATGTGTAGTCACAAAAGGTTATGTGTAATTGGTTAGCCATTTAACCACCACCAATTTTAGATAAAAATAAAGCCTCCAAATCCATCAAATTTACCTGATTTTATCTTGAGGACCACTTCTACTATGTCTAGAAATATCATAATAAAAGATTTGTCAAATGCTGGCAACTAAGTATGAAATTCTGATGAAATTTGATTGTCCAAATCTGACCAGCACCAAACTCCTTCAAAAAGTAAAGTGTAAAGAAAGCAAAATAAAATCACTGATTTTTCTGAAAACAATTACCTCCTGCATGTTCAGTCTTAAAACTGGATAGAAGAGATAGTAAGGATAATACTATGTGATGGATTGATGATATACATCATTTTGGTTGCATATAAAAAAAAAAAAAAAAAAAACATCAAGACTCAAGAAACCATGGTTATGCAGTTTTAAGGTGATCAGTGATTAAGGAGGCTGTGGTTGTGGTCTAGTGTATAGTAAGTCATAGACCATTTTCACATAAAGTGCCCTCTATATATACAGGCTAACTACTTCATTTTTAAGTGTTTACTCTACCTCAAACTAATCCAAACTTGCATGGCAAAGTATATAATTAGGTGACACCGGCATTTTGCCTTTAAAGAGGTATTAAGTGTATAAGTACACGGCGTTTCATTGTTTTGGCGGCCATTTTGAAATGTGACGCCCTCTAGAGGCAGGTTAAGCATGCCAAAAGGTGTTCAACTATTCCTTGGTGTGTTTTGGTGCAACTAAGTAGTCACATAGTGCATGAATTTGGATCAAAAATAAAGATATATGTCAAAAAAAGGCATTAAGTGAATATTGGCCGCCATTTTGAAAAAAGCGCCCTCACTCTTTAACCCAGGATGGGGATTTTTGCAGACAACCTGATTTTGATAGCTATATGTATAAGGTTTCCAAAAATAGTGGTCTCCAAAAATCCCCGGGGGGGTGCAGGGTTTCGGTTATGGGCTCATGACCTATATGTGATGGATTGATGATATACATCATTTTGGTTGCATATGCTGCTTGAAACTGATTGGAGAGGAGGTGAGTGCAGAAGAATTGTTAAATGGCTAACCAATTACACATAACCTTTTGTGACTACACATTCAGTGATATGATAATAACCAATGTTAAAATGAATGTCAAATGTATGTGTGAGTAATTATCTTGCATAACTTGTTCCTTGTAGATAAGGTATTAAATCCATATTTTGTCAGTATATTGGCCCCTCCGACTATAAACACCCCTATTTTTTTAAAGAGAATGAAATGGAATAGTCCAACTCGGCATCGTATATAATCCACTGCTCACTCTGAATCACTGTCTTTGTCAAAATAAGCCCCCTTCGACGGATGCACATAGAAAAAAAAAAAAAAAAAAAAAATCTGACCAGCACCAAACTCCTTCAAAAAGTAAAGTGTAAAGAAAGCAAAATAAAATCACTGATTTTTCTGAAAACAATTACCTCCTGCATGTTCAGTCTTAAAACTGGATAGAAGAGATAGTAAGGATAATACTATGTGATGGATTGATGATATACATCATTTTGGTTGCATATGCTGCTTGAAACTGATTGGAGAGGAGGTGAGTGCAGAAGAATTGTTAAATGGCTAACCAATTACACATAACCTTTCGTGACTACACATTCAGTGATATGATAATAACCAATGTTAAAATGAATGTCAAATGTATGTGTGAGTAATTATCTTGCATAACTTGTTCCTTGTAGATAAGGTATTAAATCCATATTTTGTCAGTATATTGGCCCCTCCGACTATAAACAGTATTAAACACCCCTATTTTTTTAAAGAGAATGAAATGGAATAGTCCAACTCGGCATCGTATATAATCCACTGCTCACTCTGAATCACTGTCTTTGTCAAAATAAGCCCCCTTCGACGGATGCACATAGAGCGCGATCGCTTGAGTGACTCGTGTTGTGTGCATTTTCTTCTTTGGTGCCTTTGTTGTTATCATACACCTGGTGGATATATGTAGTTATTATACCTTCGTATACCACGGCTAAGGATAAAGAAATAGTACCTTCTACACCAAGGGAGTTAAAAGGAATAACCTGTAATATCAGGGGAAGTCGGTCTTCATCAAACCGAAAAGGAGCAGCTTCATGTATGAGATATGATAAGAATCTCAAGGAATAACAATATATTCAATTCCACACATACTGTTTTTCAAACACCTGAGTTTGTTATCTACTGACGTGAAGCTGGCCATCAAAAGCGGCAGAAGTTACGGCGAAGGCCACACCGGCCATTCCTGGAATGTTACCGTGGCCGTTCCCATCTCAATCTAACTCAGCACCGTCCCCTTGGTGTCAGAGAGTGGTATCGGCCGATAAACATTCTCGAACATCGCGAGATCGGGAATTCGCCTAAAAATAGTGGCACTAACATTGCACCGAGTCAAGCGAATCGTGTTCCGTATGGTCCCTTACATCGCCTATTTCTCCGGCTGTGTCATCAATCGTCCATAGCTAGCTCCGTTATGTATGAGCGATTGACCAAGTTTGTTGGCCGCCGGTAATTGGTGTTTAATGTGGCCGTGTAGCCTACACGAGCAGATTTTAGATTGCAAGTCATGATCATGGTGTTCAGAAATCCAAATCGGAAGATCGAGTAATAATGACCGGGCCTGTATCACCTAAAGCTCCAGCTTGGCATGATGACATAAAGCCTTTTTTGGGCATGTTTTAAATATATTTACGTGGAGCCCAGAACCTGAATACTGGAAGCATTTGTACCAAGGCATTTAACAATAAAATTAAGACGGAAAGTTTGAGGATTTACAGAAAGAAATCTCAATCCATCATCATGACTGCGCAGCGCTATCGCAAGTTTCCTTCCAGTCACTTCGTTTTTGGGCCAATTTGGAGATAGCCTTTGTTTGCAACAATGTTGTTTTTGTTGTCCCCCCAAAGCTTTTTGGATGTAGAGAGATATGATGATGAACAGAAAGATATAAGCCCCCTCCGAAATATTAAGTCTTTCACCAAAGGTCCAAGGCTTAATAGCATGGGTTTAAAGGGAGATCCCAGACTATGTTCGTGGGAAAGATAAAAGTTTTCTTGAGACGCAACATAAATTTGCTGCAGTCACAGACTCCTCTAATGAGGGCAATTGAAATGGTTGACAGTTCTGAGCCCGAGCTTGACCGACTTCAGTTGTTTGAGTCACCTTCTTCCCATTGTTTTTGACTTTTCTGGGTAGTGCTCATTTTCCACATGTCTATGCCAACGGCAGGAGCTCATTAGCCTCATGTCCGCTGAGAAGTACCGATGTTTGTTAATAAGGACGTACCAGTAACTGAGTGCTTACTAGGAGACGAAGCGGAGAAATCTATCAAGGAAATGAAGTACGTGACGGATCTCAGATTGCACAAATCTAACCTTTCTAGATAGGAAAAACAACAAGATATAACAAGTATGTGCCAAGGATTGATTCTACACAAGAGATCGTTCAATAGACACATCAAAGGGCAGAGCACCCAACTGGTTGCGCAGTAGCTATGACAAGGGCTCAACAAAAACAGCTCCTACAGGGGACACAGTTACGCCCCTTGGTGCAAGAATAAAGTCACAAAGATGTGACAAGTTCAGCAAGGATCCGCTGAAACAATGCAGTAAACATGTGGCAGGAGATCACCAACGATCAGTTTATTTGAAAACAATCCAAGGTTATCACCTGGATTTTTCCGCCACAACCGCACCCGCTCAAAAAGTGGCACCAATTACGGTAGTTAAGGATTCCTGCCAACAAAAGATAATGCAAGAAGAAGAGCTTCTATCAACAGGTGCGCGGTTCAGTTTTGCCATCGCCAGTCAGGCCAGTTTTTTTCCGTGCCTATTTTTAGTTCCAAAAAGACTGGAGATCTTTGCCCTGTAATAAATCTTCGTCCATTGAACGAATTCATTGAAGTAAAAAAGCATTTCAAGATGGAAAACTTGCAAAATTCGATTCAGTTTTATCCGTAAGGGGCGAGTCATAGTGACACTGGATTTAAAAGATGCTTATTTTTCGATACCGATTATACAAGCAACAACATCGTAAATTTCTCTGTCGATTTAATTTGGAAAAGCCAATTCTGCTGCAATTGTCCGCTCTAACCCTTTGGTCTGACAAGGGCGCCGCAAATTTTCAACAAAAGTATAAAGCCAGTCTTGCGCACATAACAAAGGGGGATACGATGCAACTATTTATATAGACGATTTACTAATAAGTAGCGTCCTTGGTGGCAGAGGAATTCGATGAACAAGCGAGGTTCTGCAGTGGATTTTCATCTTCCTTCGAACCTCGGATTTCTTGTCAATATGGCAAGTCATATGTTTTAGTTCCGAGAACCTCGGGGCAGAGTTCCTCGGTTTTCTGTTAGATTCATCAAGGAGGATGAACTTACGCAACCAAAATTGGGAGCATTTTTAGCCCAAATATAGTCCGCTGCTTTTCGACGGTTTTCCGTCCGACAATTCGTTCAAGTATCAGCACCGTAGGGCTTGATGATATCGCCCAAAATTGCCGTTATGCCGGAGTCATCTTTTTTTTTCTTTTCTCCCCCCAATCTATTTACTCTTTGCTCTCCATCCCTTAGACCCTCGTATCAATATTAAACGATTTCAGAAGATAATCTTACCTAGGCCTCATACAGAGCTTCATTTATGGATCAAAAATTTAAACACTTGGAACGGCAAGGTAATGATGCTGCCTCAGCCAAATATAATCATTCAAACAGATGCCTCCATGAAGGGAATGGGAGCTGTATGTCCTAACAACAGGCCAGAAGACAATGGTTTGGTAAAAGAGAAAGCAAAATTACAGAAAATTGTCTAAAAAGCTCATGACTGCCTGGTTTGCAGTGGAGTCACAGGTCAACACCTTTCCCGGCGTACATATGCGTCTCAATGACATTCTAACAGCTGTGTCATATGTGAACAAGCAGGGCGGCACTCGATCATGCCAGATGATTGCCATAGCCAAGAAATTTGGGAATGGGCAATTCGCCATCAGATTCACTTATCTCAAGTATCTCCCGGTATTTCAAATGTACAGCAACATCTGTCTGTCGCGAGGCCTCAGATTCAATCTCGAGTGGTCACTACATCGAGAAATTTTTCAGCGAGCATGTTCGCAAGCTAAGTAGTCCCTCAAGTGGACCTTTCACATCGAGGCTCAATGCCGTCAAATTACAAGTCGTTTCTTGGAAACCCGACCCTCTGGCATGTAAGGTCGACGCTTTCTTTCTCCATTCCGTGGAAAATATAGTGGCATACACATTCCCACCATTTTGTCTAATATAAGTCCGTTTATTTGCAAAGTGCAACACGACAAGGTGCACTAATGTTGTTTTAATTGCCAGTATGGCAAACGCAACCTTGGTTTCAGAGTCACTACGCATTCTAATTCAACAGGCCCAGTCTACTTTCCAAAAAGTTCGGCAATTCATCTTCAACTTCATCACTCAGGGGAAAAGCATCCTCTGCAATCAATGAGACTGGCAGGTTGGCTTGTGGTTAGCAGCCGACACTTATCAAATCAAGGAATAATCTGGCGAGCAGCCGAGCTCAAATTCTCGCCTCATGGAGATCAGGTACAGAACAACAATACTCTGGAGCTTGGAAACAATGGGTTCGCTGGTGTAACCGCAGAAAAGTAATCCTCTTTCAGCATCTTGAGGACAATTTTCACATTTCTGTCTTCTTTATCAAGTAGGGTTTTTTCCATATTCCCAATAAATACTTATCGCTTTGCCATTTCAAGAACTCCCTGCCTATTGAACGGTGTATACCTGTCGGTAGTCCACTATTTGATTAAACGGCTCATGAAAGGAATTTCAACAAACGTCCTCAAGTTCCTCGTTACATTGTTACTTGGCCTGTGGCCGGTGGAGAAAGTCCTACGTTATATACGATATGCCTGGGTTATGATAGATTCTTTAAAGCTCCTAACTTGAAAGACTGCAATGTTCAGTTGCATTAGTTTGGCAGCCGAAGTGATCACATTGCTGCATTTCCTCTGATTTATGTCCTAATGATATGGAAAGGATAACCAATTCCTTGTATCAAACCACAAAATGCACGCGCCCAGGGTGTGGAATTAAGCAAATTGGATTGCCAAGATTATTAAGATAGACGTGTCTTGGTTTTGTGGTACTGTTTTGATAAATCTTTCAGACTACCAACAATATTAGGGTTGACAACACCTGTTTATTTCATATGTTAAGCCTCATCGTGGTGGTCACAAGAGCCACTATAGCAAGATGGTGATTACATTGTTATGCAAAGACTGGAATCGTGTCCTATTTTCCACCCACACGCTACCAATCAGCGTCAACCTTCACTGAAATGAAAGGTGAATTAACTGCAGCTACAACCTTTCCCTCTTAATACTAGTTTAAACAAGCACATCGCAAGCACAAAGCAAGCACATAGCAAGCAAGCAAGCTAAAGCAGCCCATAAAATAACCAAGCCCTTGAACAACAATAGAACAACTTGAACCCACTTGGGGCACTCAGTGAATAACTTTACTTCAAAAGTGGCTTGTTTATCAGTGGTTTTGGCTTGTTTTTCCGTTTTTTGTTTGAGCTTGCTTTGGATGTTTATAGCTTGTGTTCTGGTGTTAATTTTATACTTGTCTTGGAATAAGTTTATTATTGTTGTAGTGATGTTAATTCCCTTTCAACCAGAGGATTAGAGGACAAACATTTTTTCACAATCAAGCATTTTATGTAGCAGTGATTTTCAGCAAGGAGTGTCAGTCCCTGATATTTTGAAAAAGGCTGTGTGGTCTAGCTATGTGTTTCAATCGTTTCTTTCTACACACGCGAAAGTGCATAAAGATTTTTCTCAGGCCATCCGGTCTAATGAAAATAGGTAGCTTTTAAATCTACGGATTTAATACCTATCCTACAGGAACAAGTTAATGCAAGATAATTGTTTTAATTATACAAAGGTAGACTACCCCCTGCAGGATGAATTTAAGTACGTATTTGTTCCTCTAATAAACGCCCGGGGGGGTGCATTTTTCAAAAGGGAGGGGCGTTTATTACAGCAAAAAAACAATGAAGTAAAAAATTCCAGCCTAAAAATCCTGCAAAAATCACTTACACAACTACGTCTTATTTTCGCTGATTATACCAATAATACAAATCGAAGAAGCCCCCCAGGGGGATGCTGTTTTTTTGTCAACCCCAGAGGTCGAAGTTTCCACACTAATTAAACTATTTCAACTGTGCCACAACGCGATTATGAAGCAGATTATAGACATTCCCGGCCATTAAATCATGTTTTTAGGTTAGCTTAACGCATTTTCTTGAATTGGTTTATCCAAAAATCGTAGGGGGGGCTTTTATTAGAACACATACGTACTGTAGAACTTGTTCCGAATTAGATAAGGGTGCCCCCACTAGGTTTTTTGGTGTTATATTTTTACTGGTCAAATTTTTTGTTTACCCCCCCAGTCAGTATGGCCTGAGTATTTGAAGGGTCCTTATTTTGCCAGCCATTAATTCAGAGTGAGCAGTGGATTACATATGAAAGGATGCCGAGTTGGACTATTCCAATTTCTATCTCTAAAGGAAGGGTGTTTATAAGTCGGAGGGGCCAATATACTGACAAAATACGGATTTAATACCTTATCTACTTCGGAACATTCTACAAGATAATTAAAACATACTGCCGGTAATGTCTACCTTTGTATAAGTCCATTTTTAATCTGAGAACCAAAATTCTAGTTATTTTTTTGGCATGTTTTTGCGTCATAGAGGGGTCCCAATCTTCCCGATTTTACGTAAAATGTGTAATTCTAGGTAAAAAATTTTTCCCCATTTTTGTGTCGCCTGCCTAAAGGGTGACTCCGAGATTTCCCGAGAGGGCGCCCCAATTTTCAACAGTTGTTTTTTTGCATATACATAATCTTGCCCATAAACTAATCACTGTGTGAAAATAGCTAAGCTCAAATCGAAATCCTTCATATAGAAAACACAATTTTGTTATAAAATTTCCGGATCCGGAAATTTTGTTATACGAAGTATCCTATGGCACTGTATATACTACCATCAGGTTTACTGTATGGGACCAAAAAATCCGATACAATCGCAACCGTTGGAAATTTGGCATTTTAGGTTTTGCTATATAGTGCTATTGCACAAAAGTATTATATTTCAAAATCTCTGAATCGCTTTAAGGCAGAATGTAGGTGTCCTTTGTCACTGTTGATGGCTGTTGTTTTATGGTCTGTTGTTGTGAAAGGTTACACCTTTTTTTTATATTTATAATTTCTTCAAGGCTAACTAGGTAATTAACAGCTGTTTATCTCATTTGTAACTCTGACGATTAGCGCCAAGAGTAGCGATTAACCCTCCCTTTTGAAACTCTGCAAGTCCTGGTTCGATGCTTCATGAGCAGGAAGGGTGTTCCATAACCGTACAGAGAATGGGAGACATGATCTTCTGTGGAGGCCAAGTTTGGACCTTCACCTTGGACTTTCACAGCAAGGTCAGAATCCTGACTGGAGCGCCTAAAGCAAGGATCAACTGAAAGTAGGCCGTTCAGTTACCTATACGTAATCGGTGAACGATCTACTGCACTGAACGTGTGTGGGTGGGGGGAGTGGGGCGTAAGAACAAACACATTCTACAAAATCATCAATTTAATTCAAAAAATAATGCTAATCCCAATTGTCATGTCCCACTCTAATATGTTGTTGCAGCATATCTTCCCATTACTGTAACGGACTCGAAAAATAAGATGTAGTTTGGTAGCTATCGCGTAAGATCCTTGATACGTCATCTCACAAAATGAGACAAGTTTTTCGAGCAACCTTTCAACCCCCCATTGGAACCGCATGGTAAACATAGACCAGGCCTCTTGCACCACTTTTTATGAGTTTTGCATTTAAGTATGACTAATTGTGACTGACAAAATGTCTAAATCGGAGCATTGCGACTGGTTACAGGCCTTCAGAGTGAGTTTTTGGAAAGTTCTGATGACAAGCTACAGCTGGGTGTTTGTTGATTGTGAATCAGATGTGTGGTTGCTGAGATATGGATTTTTGAAAAATTCACGATTTTTTTTTCTCCACAACGAAAATATTTCCAGAAAATCAACAAGATATGCTAGATTACATATTGATCAAAGAATTTATGTATTTTTTTACAAGCAATTTGATCACTAACAGCGCTCCAAAAAGAAGACTAATAATGAGTAATGCGTAAAGTGCCACCAAGAAACCAGCTTGCATGCCAAACTTGATGCTTGAAATGGCAAACCTATATTGCGGCATGTGGCGCTCACGTGGCGGCGCTGTACTTTATTGACAATTGTTATGTAAAGATCGCAAAATATACAGTTTGTGTCTCAGTGAAATATGAAGTATGTAATACATGCCTATAGATATAGTCAGGTCTAGCACACAGCCTGAAGGATGGAAATGGAGTACAGACTTTTTCTATTGATAGATTTTAGTTCATTAGGACCTAAGCCAGTAATTTTTGGAGGGTGTGCAAAATTTGTTACAGTGCCATTTTTGAAAATCCAATATGGCTGCTACCATGTACAAAAATCACTAAAAATCCCTTAAGTATTTCCGATAGAGACAAATATCTCTCGGTACGCCGGTGTTTAAGCACGAGGAAGTGTTGGTAATGTAATTTTATAATTACATTGCCACAAAATCCAATATGGCGGCTCAAAAGTCCAATATGCTCTCGGGAATCAGTTAAAATTATCTTAACTCCTCAATTATACTATTTACCTACTTGATTACATACTGATCACCTAAAACGTGTTCTGCAGGTGTTGTTCAAAATATGTTACAATTGATCAACTCTGCAAGTGTTACTTTAACACCTCTAGAATCTTTCCACGTCATCAGAACGCTCAAGTGTTCTGCACATTGTGTATTTTTAGAGGCTTGATTCCAGTTTCTATATGCATGCTTTATGCTTTACACTTATGCGATCATGATTTGATCACTAGAAACCCTTAACGGCCATTTCTCTGTAATGGACATTTTCAAAATTCAAATGGCAGCCAATCAGCCACCGTTAAAATTAGTAAAACCATACATTATATGTGTATTTAATGAAGTTACATCAACTAATTTATTAGTATAAAGGTGGAATTAAGGTATGGGATAGTATTTGACTTTTGAACATTCTTATCTGTAATTCTCTGTTCTTTAACATTCATAAATGTTGAAGATGGTTGCCAATGTGGCTGCCTTTTGTAACCTTCTTTAAAAGCTATAAAATTACGATACATCTGTATTGTATTTCAGTTAAAACACCCAAATGAGTATTAAAGTTTAAATTAAAGTATGCGATTTGATATCTTTGAGTCATTAATACCTCAAATCTGGTATATTTGTTTTAGACAACATGCTTAAAAAAATTCAAAATGACTGCCAATATATTATGAATATCTACAATTTGGTAGGTTTTAAGATCTTAAAAGGATTCATATTGACTGCCATCTTGATCGTTAAGCTTGTTAACACCCTTGAAATGTCAGATATGAGTTCATACTGGGTATGGAGCGCAGAATTATGCCTCTATTAAAACACTTGAGTTATGGTCAATTGAAATGATTTCAGGGCATATTGGGTTTTTAGGCGTGGCCGATATTGGATTTCATGGGTAATGTTGGTGATCAAATCAACGTCAATAACCGTCCAAAGATTCTTTGCGTGACAACCTGTATTATGCCTAAAATTATGGCCATTTGAATGATTTGAGAGTGATAGTCGCCATATTGGATTTCTAGAAAAATGCACTGAACGAAATTTTGAACACCCCCAAAATTATAGCTTAGGTCATCATTGACAAAAACGCGATCAATAGAAAAAAGTCTGTACGTCCAGTCCACGCCTGTGCCCACAATTCCTCCTGACTATATGACATTAAAGTCATCCGATGTGCCGTTATTGTGGGGAGGAAGACCGCTTTCGTAGCGAGGTATGGGCTTCAATGTAGGATGAAGCATTTATAAAACCAAATGCATTTCCATTATAAATCTGCCGAAATTTCTTCTTTGGGTGAGAGACAGCCAAATTGCCCATAAATAGGTGTTATGTGGACAAAAATATGCTGAATTATCAAAAAAAGTCGAAATTTTCAAAAAAGTAGGGTTATTTTGGTGTCAATTTTGAAAATTCTCCATAAAAAATAGGGGCCTTTGCCTTTGGGTGAGAGTGGCAAACCTTTAAAAATATGGCATCTTTAGGGGACAATGATGCTGAAAATGGGGGTCTAAACAGCCTTATATACCTTTTGCGCATTTTGATAAAAATATGTAAATTAAGTCATGAAATAAATTTTCAACTCATTATGTACAAAGTTGTGTTTGTACAGGTTGATAGCTTGTAAACTTCCTACAAAATGCAAAATTTAATTAAAAATCTCAAACATGCTCATTTTTTGCAACAATATGCAAATTAGGCCTATGTAACATTTCATACAACTCACTCTCTTCATAGTTGTGTTGGTAAAGGTTTGAAGGGGAAACCATAAAAATTTCAGACTGATAGCTTGTAAACCTCTCACAAAATGTAAGAAAATAAAAAAAATCTTAAATTTTGCACATTTTTGGTTAAAATAATTATGTTTATTAGGCCAATTTAAGAGCATTAATTAGGCTCATTTGGTTCATAACTATGTTTGTTTATGCTCATATCAAAAATCCTGAAATTTTCAGATTGTTTGCATTGTGATTTTTAAAAAATGCAAGTTTTGCTCATTTTTGGTCAAAATATGCTAATTAGGGTAAAGTAAGGCTATCGAATAGACTGTTGCTGCAAAATTCTGTATATGAGTGTATTAAGAGAAAATCCTCCAAGCTGCAGAATGATAGTGTGTAAGTTTTTCTTAAAGTACATCTATATTAAGAAATGGTTATTTTCCTTTTCATTGAAAAACACAAAATTTAAAAATTTTTCCACAAAATTTATTCAAATTAGTTAGTAAATGGAGAGATAAATACTTGTAATGTTATGTAATCTGTAGGTACATATATCAGGAACATAACCTAAAAAAATCAAGTGTTATCCCTTTTATCGTTTAGATTCTGTACATATTTTTGTGTTGAAAGAGGACACTACCATGGTGCCATGGCAAAATAAAGAAATAAAAGACTTGACCTTTGACACTTGTTCTCCAAATGACTGTTATGTACGAGTACAAGAATTTGAATAAGTTTGCAACGGAATGTCCGATTTCAAAAATTTGAAGTGTTCCGAGTTGCTGAAGAGTCTCTTACATTTTAAACCCACAGATGCAGACACTTATTTTCACCTGAACTGCCTACTGAAAGCAGCTCATTTGCCTGTAATATCTGCATACTTCAATGGATTTAAACCAAACTTGAGTCATAGATACAACATGGGATCCCTCATTTGCTGATGAGGTCAAGGTCACATAGCAAGGTCAAAGGTCATGTGAGGTCAAGTTGTAAGATAGGCTGAAAATGCAAAAATTGACCTATATTGAAAAGTTGAAGTTAAATTGGAACCAAACTCGAGTCATAGGTGCAACATTGGATCCCTCATTTGTTTATTGCAGTCAAAGGTCACATGCCAAGGTCAAAGGTCATTATGCGGCCTATCATTACAAACCGCGACGGCAGGCGACACGTGCAGTCCGAGGACCGATGTGTATTTTTAAAATTTTGAGGCAAGACACTCCAAAAAGCAAATTTGGGCAAAGAAATGTAATTTTTAACCTAAAATCCACTTTTTCTTTCTGCATGTTACATATATTTTGAAGGACACAATATGTAGCATTTGCAGCAAATGATTTTTGACCTACTTTTTGTGAGAGGATTTGATTTTTGATTTGTATTTTAGGACACTTTTCATATCAAGCCAATTTTCAAACTATCTGTTTTCAGATCAATTTTTACAAACAAAATACTATTTTTCAGGCGAATGTTACATTTGATGGACAAAAATGGGGAAACTGCGTCCATCAAAAAGTGTAATATGCACCCCTCACGGCCCTCAAAAAGTCTATCTTAAAACTACTTGTTGCAGGCTACTCAAATTTCTACCAGATTTTGCTTACATTGGACACCTCTCGTGAAACGTGCCCTTTTTAAAAGTGACTGGCTTATCCAGCTTTATGATATTTGACGAACGCAACGGGGCTCAAGGCGTCCCTTTGGATTACACGTTTTTATTCCATTTCTAACATTTTATACTATAGCGAAAAAAAGTGTGTAATCCATGGGTGCACAGGTGCGTGTCTAGCTGTTTTGTTTCATTTTTTGGGTCGTTGATTAATAATACGCCAAAGTTATACTCCCGGCAACCGGATCAATAAGATTAACATATAATTACGTCTGGCCAGAGAAGATGAGAAAGAAGGAGATGGCTCGATTTGCAATCCGATTACCCAGGATTACTCTCTTTCATCAGCTCATTGTTAGGAAATTCAAGGGCCACTCGATTGGACCCTTGAAGTTATAGTAATGTGTTCAAACGCCTCAAGCTTGGCCGTTCGGGAAGGTTCAAACAGGAAGTTAAAGTCAATTGGAACGCTCCCACTAAATAGCTTATTAATTTTCCAGCTAAAAGATCTCTGCTGGCAATGAACTCCGCGGTTGTTCTGACTGATTGTTATTTATTTGAATCGTTGGTGAAATAATTGAGGAAATCAGTGAATTTTTAACGAAAGCAAACAGCAAAGCAAAATGACCCTTTTTCGGTAAGCTTACATTGATTCAAGGTTTTCGGGGGTGTGGTCATAAAAGATGTTATTATTTTAGCATAATTTACCCATATCGGTATTTCCTGGAAATATGATATGATGAATGATCGACTTAAACTGCATTTTCAATACATCTCAACCATACTTTTTTGTGTCAGCACGTGTCCAATAGGCCAAAATACAAAATTGGGGTCAACGTTGTTTCACTAAACTGATGCAGGCGAGTACGTCTCGCTGTACTGGTCAAACCATAGTGTATAGACCTGTGCAAATACCATGGGCAAACTGGGTAATTAGAATGTTCTGGGATTTAATGACAGGTGTATGTAATGTTCTCCAGCAAGTAGCGAAGGTCTTTGGCCATCGATTTTTAGATTTAAGCCGTTTGAGATGAATAGGCGGTTTTTGTTTTGTTTTGAACAGGTTACTCTTTTGACGCAGTCGCAGGTCGAACCACTCCTTCTGCTCATTCTTACTCTGGTTGGAAAACCGGAAATTGCCAAACCTTGCAATGTGACCAGTGCTCCATTTACAAGCAGGGGGGTAGGACATGATATGCTCAATTTGGGCATTGATGGATTTCCAAATGGTAAGTTGGGGCTATGTGTATCGGCAGTATCGTCTCAAGACATTATAAATAAGTTTCAAAAATTTCATTCAAAAGATCTTAGTAATATCATTGATAATTAAGAAAAATTATTAGAACATCAAAATCCGTCGAGTTAGTGGATTAACCTCGCTGAAAACAGTGCAATTCCAATAATGGTCATGTAGATTTAAACATCATGACCAAGACTTAACCTTTCGTCAAGTCTGTGTGTGCCCGTAGACATGCTGTAAGAGCCACCCCTCTCCTACTATGTTTTAAGCTGTTCAATAACCAGCACTCGGTGGCCCCGGAAGTGATGTCGTTCTGGTGCTGTTAGGTTGGCATGGTACCCCCCTGTTTACAAGGGCATAGTAAAGGTGGCTGCTTGACCCACATACCGAGATGTAGGAATCATTATCAGTGACACAATGACATCACAGCGGAAGTAGGCCTGCTATCAATTGTTGTAATATAAGTATCAACAGTGTCGGATATTCACAGGACTTCTGACATGTCGATACACTCAAGTATCGGTTTTTTAAACAAATGACATGGCTTTAATCTGAATTTAAAGGCGCTCCCAGTGATTTACTGAATCAGAAAATCGATGAAATTAAATCAAAAATCAGATTTTTGCATGTCTGTAACAAGTATAGGCATCCTAACATCCCCTACAAGTTCTAAGTCTGAAAGCAACCTAATAAGGACAAAATCGGATATGTTAGCCTTTACTGTCCGTACGGACACTTACATGTAGCTGCAACATGTAATTGAATGGAGCTTTATCTTTGAGCACTGCTGTACCCTTTTCTGTCAATTTTTAAATTGGAAAAATAACATCAGAATTCTATGGACTTACTCACTTTTAAGCTATTCCTGCAAATTTTGACTTATTCAGGTAAATCGCTGATGGTGTCTTTAAGCCTTTAAGATTTATCTAGTCTTTGTCAAAGACTCCTAAACCATGATCGCCGGAGGCGCATGTCAAAGACGAAGCCTTCGGCTGAGCGGAGCAAGGCGTCTTTGCGCAAATAGGGATAGTTCTGTGCAAGCATTTGTGTCAATCAAAGTATTATGTGGTCATCATATGGGTCATTGTACCTACTAATTGATTGCTCGTGCCAAAGATTATCTTTCAACTGAACCCTTTCTTTAACCACAAAACATCTGCCCGACAGTAACATAAACAATGCCGCCATTATGGCGCCATATGGTAGTATCACATTTGGTTGACCGCAATATATTCATTCGGCGCTTTACTATGTATTGCTCAATCAGTTCCCAGGAAAAGTTATGGAAGATTTATCCCGAAAAATAAAAACAAAACACACAAATAAAAGCGAAAAGCGATGCGCAAGAGACTCACTGTGAGAGGGCGCTACATGTATACCACATTGTGTACAGGGACTGTAGGAAAAAAATAAAGCGTAATGCCTATGATGTAATTCCCATAGAATACTTTGTAAAATTATTATTGATTGACCAAAATGGTGCATATTTTTTGCTCATAGTCATAACATCCAAACCAAACATCTTTAGCCATAAGATTTCACAGGGTAAATGAGGAAAAATAGTAATTCTGATACCAAAATGTTGACCACCTCTGTTAAAATCTGGGGTTCCTAGGAGGCTAGGGACGAGGCTATTATTAGGCTATTATTAGCGATTAGACCATGGACCTTTAAATCGGTCAAGTCTTTTGGAAAGTGGAAGCAAACTTGGCCATTTGGTGTTAATTATAGGCCTAAGACATGGTTTCAGATTCGACCTTGGGTCATGTTTTTTAAGTTGGGCACCTAAAAAAGGTGGATTTGTTGCATTCTTACTCTTCAAAATGTGTTTACATGCATGCAGCTTGTTTATTTTATATTTAGACTGAGCTTGTTTGGTATTATTTTTTTCCTTGGACATTGGCCTTTCAATTCCTGAAACAAAAAGTAGTGATTTTAATTTGTGCTAATTACTGTAACTCATTAAGCCCAATTAGTCAGTTGTGGATTATGTGGCAGAGGAGCATGTGGCGGAGGAGCACAATGCTGTACAATGGCAATTCAGTACACTGTCCCAATATTCATGGGTTTATAGTCGTTTCTGTACTTTATCTCAGTCTAGCAATGCAAGCTTAAGCATTCATTGGTCCACTATCTCTTAATTAGATAATTAAAAATTACTAATTATCTATTTCTAATTATTAATGTATTGCGTGTTTAGCACAACATTAATTATTTTGTAATTTTGTAGGCCTACATTATTTTTTTTCAATACACATGTCATTTTAAATCTATAATATTAATGTATGTCAAAGTTAGTTACTTAGTATAGCTTTAATTTTAAGATAATTGTAAAATTCAGAAAATATGTACTAATAAATAAAGTTAAAGCCTAATAATTGAGAATAGGAAAATCAATACCTACTTTCAAATGCAGATCATTCAGACATTTTGTGCAGCATCTGTCTGTGAATATCAGCAACTTCATTTACAGCAGCATTCAAACCAAAGAAGTAATTTGAACAAGGCGAACTCGTATTTACGCGATGCGTAAAATATGTCCCCGCCGAATATCGCGATCACTAAGTGACAACTAAAACTGCACCAGTCCACCCTTAATTGTGGCCATCACTAGCTTGCCAAAAAGAACTTGAAAAAATGGTTACTCAAGAAAATGACTCAAGAAGTCTGAAAATTCATCATGCAAAAATCCCTGAAAATTCACTAAATTTAGTAAAAATATGATAATTTACTTAATTTGGCAACACTATTTTGACGCCATAACAGGTCCTGGAAAAGCGGCGAAACATTGAATTTGACATATTTTCACATTTTCCAAGAAATGTAAACAGGCTGGCAACCCAAAGAAATGACCCACGTGTAACAACCAGAACTAAAAAAATTTGCCCAAAATCTGATCAGGTTGAGAACCCGCTTCCTTCCACCAAGTTACAGAACTCCAGAAAACTTGTACACAAGCCTTGCGGGAAAAATTTCATCAATTATGCAAATTAGATACTTAATTAGCATATTTTACACCCAAAATCTAATCAGATTGAGAACTCATCAACCTGCTCCTTTCCACCAAGTTACATCATCGTAGCCCTTACGGAACTCCAGATAAATTGTACACAATGTTGACATTTTCTGTGCATTATTGACCTTTTTCCCTTGACCTTTTTTCCCTACCCCCTGACAGACCCAGGGGAGGACCCTGGGCGAATGAATTATATGGTGAGTAGGGGGTATTCCCTCCTACAATATACCAAAGTTTGGCTACTCTAGCTCATCCAGAAAAAAAGATATGCCCAAATGTTCCAGGGTTAACATTTTTATCACGGACATACGGACGGACGTACATACATACGGACGGAGCCCATTTTATAGTCCCCTCCCGAACTTCATTCGGCGGAGACAATTAATCAATAATGATTGTTATTTCATGATGAAACATATACAACACAATGTTATTTGGAGCGCCCATTATGTTACTATGGTGCGTCCTGTATCATTGCTGGTGTAACAGAACAAGATCCTTTGAAATTATTGTTGTATCAAATTATAAATTATGTGATGTGATCATATAAACTATTAATTCTAAAGTATGGATAGAGTATTATAGACCTACATGTACATGATAATACTACATAAGATGTGTATGTAGTGCATTGGTAAAGAATTTAAGTTTATACTTTTGGATCACCCTGTATACAGACATATTGTGTGATATTAATTTTGTCCCTTAATTAACATTAATCAAATTTACAACATTATCACAGACACTACAATTCTCAAAAGTAAATGTAAAATATAATTTGGAATTAGTAGGTAGGTGCAGTTCTAACATCATGTGTTTTTGGACACCGTGTAAGTGAAATTTCTTGTTTAGTATTCACTTGTTGTTAATCTGGCTGTTGCATAAAACTTAATTCAAATGATTTTCATGCAATATCGTGTTCAAAATCAAAGAATTGTTAATTTGACTGTGATTTTCATATAAATTATTGACAGATTTTTTACCACCCTGTATCTACAAAATAGAAGTAGTTGTCCGATAAAAGTTTTACATATGGCTGGGTGGGCAATTAAGTTAATTATATTAAACGTGTCAAACATTGCATTATCACTGTATGTTTATGGCTGACACCAATAAA
Source organism: Ophioderma brevispina (assembly GCA_023653785.1). Classification (NCBI taxonomy): domain Eukaryota; kingdom Metazoa; phylum Echinodermata; class Ophiuroidea; order Amphilepidida; family Ophiodermatidae; genus Ophioderma; species Ophioderma brevispina. The sequence goes on along the minus strand of JAMKCH010080569.1, from coordinate 39,817 downwards.
GTAATTTACTTTTCCCCCCTAATTTAGCCTATTACACCCTGTATATTTCGGAGTCGCCCTGTATAATGATACCAAATTGTATTGTTTCTGAAATATGAAGTATATGCTCTCAGAATATATATATAGGGGTAAAATGTTAAGTTTTGAAGTTATAGTATCAAATCTGTAAAACCATGTAATTTGCTTAAAAATGCATGTATGCAACGCATTTTGTGCCCAACTTAATGTGTTTGCATCGTCAGAGAACCTATCGATGAAATTCGCTTAAATTAACATATATGTTACTTTAAAGTGTGTAGATAACAAATCTTGAAAAAAATTAGGGGGGTACGGTACTCAATTTTGAGCTATGAATGGTTTAAAAATGGCATGTTTCGCCCAAAGTTACTACAGTAGTCTATGAGAAAATTAAAATTTGCACCACATTATGCATTATAGTGAAAAAACGATTCGATAGAATTTTTTAATTTTCACTTATGTTCAGGGTTTTGATGAGATATTTTCAAAAATGTAATAAAAATAGGGGTGCCGGGATTATTTTTCCAGATAAATGGCAAAATATGTCAAAAAATACGTCTATTTTGGCACCGGGCGTTGTCAAATCCGAGACGCATATGCACCATTTGGTGCGTACCATCGCGTTGATAAAGGTGCGATCTAACGCTAGTTTTCGCTGAATGGCAGACGCTCCTCTTGTGGCCATAACAAAATGGAAATCCGTTTACTTTTCTGGGTTCTGTTCACAGACTATAAGGTCTTCTCTAAATCATTTTAAGCATTTACCAAAATAACATTAGGCCTATAAAGGCTTTACCATTGTGTAAAAGTGCGATAGCTTGAAATGCATGGGGGGATTTCATGTTTGTTCACACTCAGTTTTTAATTTATTGTCGTATAAATTGTCTGAGTTTGGTTCGGTATATAGGGAAATTTACTAAATCTAAATTATATGCATTATTGATCAACTTTTTTTTATTTATTTTTCTATGGTTATGGTTGTGTTATTATGTCAATAAATCTCCCGAAAAAAATGGTAGGGATCTGAGAACTTGTGTAAGCGTCTATATAACAAACGTAAATTTAACATACTTGAGTCCTTTTTGAGTGAAATTACAACAAAGGGTCAATGGATTCCTAATTTTCAGCTAACGATATATGATTTGGATAGAATTTATGCACAATGGGTTGGGCAGATTTCATAGGCCGGCTGAGGGTCTAATAAACTGTCGGAAAACAGTCCAGAAAAGGCACGAACTGGGCCTGGGGCTTCCCGCTGCACACACCCTATACACCTTCTCTAATAAAGAACCAATCTTTGTGGGGTTCTTTGTAGAACCAAAAAAGGTTCTGTGGCCAAGAAATGGCTCTTTGTAAAATCTTAAACTCTAGAACCTTTAAGGTATGTTATAAAGCACCCTTCAGCATGCAGCGGTTCTTTGGTAGAACAGAAAGAAACATATTTTTTTGGCTACGAACATATTTTAGAACCAAAGCGTTATCACTGCCTTTCAAGTTGCTTAACTTTTCAAAACATACGTAAACAAATACAAAAAAAAGAACCTTGAATGTTCTCATATAACCTTTATAGAACCTTAGCAGTGTTTAGGGCGTTTTTTATTGTATGAGTGTTTTGACATATTTTTCACATCCTCATATATCTAATTATTATAGGCCTATCTCTGATATTTCTACGATGCGTCGTACTTCAACGGGTGCTTGATGGACGCCGGTCTCTTCGTTTGTTTGAAGTTAGAGACTGTTCAGTCCTTTTAATTTCTGACTTTAGCGATTTTTCTTTTAATAAAAGAATGTCCATTTTCCGCTCAACAAAACATTTTTGTTATGGCGAAAAGAAAGGGCATGGTCAATTATGTCTTTTGCGCTTTCACAACACATCGCATTTGTACGCGTTGAACAAACGAGTTCTCCGCGAAATCTGCGTGTGCGCCATACGCAGATTCAAGCATGACGCAAGGTAAAATTTGAAATACGCATGCGCAGTAGCTGAGCTAAGTTCTCTGATGACGCAAATACCTTAAAAACATGACCCTTGGTTTTACTGCCAAAAGTGTAAAATGTGAAGGTGCTTTAACATTGAAACAAAACATGGTTTCTAGGTTAAAATTTTGTATAGAATCCAAATCTGAAGTCCAAATGCAAAATGTTTTAGATGCATTACGAGGATATCGCATTTTGGGGTATTGCCGCAATTGCCGAGTCCCATAGCAACATAGAGATGGGTATTTTGCTGGATAATTGGCCATCTTGTTTTGATAATTAATAAACAAAATCTCAATATTGTGCAGTTTGACAAAAATTTAATAATATATTATTGTGGAGTGTCTGGGCATACATTCGATTAACTTTTCAACAAGCTCACCTCGTTTCGGGTTTTTTTTCGCCGGTTCCTCGAAACGCTGGAATTTTTAGGTGAAAATTTGGCATTCCGCAAATGGATAAAAAAAAATTTCTCAAATTTTAGAGAGGGTGATTGAAAAAAAAGAATTACCAGAACTATTGTAGGGACTGCTTTGGGCATAATCGATTAATTTTTTTGACGCCTATAGCTCTTTTCGTTTTCTCGTAATTACCAATTTTATCGAACAACAATAATTTTTCACGCACATGGAAAAATAAGTGGTTAGGGATAACCATTTTTGTATTTAGAATTATTCCTATACTTGAATTGAGCATGTTGTGGTATCAATTTAAAGTTATTAAATCGCATAAATGACAGGTTAATCATTGTCACTGTAGACCCTCCTTTCCAGAGAATTTGTTGTGTGTGCAAAAAGGACAAATTTTTGTATGATAGTGCTAAATTTTGAATGTTTGTTGTCACAGGACATGTCAAATTTGAAGGTTCTGGTGTGAAAATATGAATATTGAATAAAGCAAATACTTGAATCCATAAATTATTTACCTTTACACTGATTTTTAATCATTATAAAGGGTCATAATGTATATTGTAGACTCTGTAAGTATTCAAATGTTGGTAGGCTAGGGTGAAAATTTTTGTCACCCGAAAAAGTTGTGATTTGGAACAAAATCGCCCACAAGTCAATTTTGGAGCGAAAGGGTATGGAGACAGGGTTTTGATTAAAAAATTCATAATCTATGATCAATTTACCCTGAGAAAGGACATCTTAACAATAAAACATGGTGATTGTTGCTTGAAATGAATTTTTTCACATGGCACTAAACCCATCAATGTGAAACCAGTCCTTTGTAGTCGACCAACTTTGGAGGCCTTTTTGTTCAATCATCCAAATGAAAAATTAACATAACTTTTACAAACTTTCTCTATCATGAAGAATATTGATGAAGTAGAGTGGGGGCAAGAAAGAATGTCGATCCAGGTACTTCCTTTAAAACTCAGCGGGATAAATTCAGTATTCTGCCTCAACAGCCTTCAATATGCACATGCAGTGAGGCGGCAGGGCTGCCACGATTTCATAGGGTGGTGGCAAAGTACTAAAATTTCTTTCCAAATCAGCAATTAAAAAATTCAGTCAAAAACATCACATTCAAAAATTTATAAACTTAAGTTGGGGACCATCCTGATTTGTATTTATGGCATCAATTCATGCAAATCAAGATATGCAACAGCATTTGAGAGGTTTTTTGTGTGATAGTACTCCACAAGTCATGGTAATGGCTTTGTGTGGTGTCAGGGTTATTTCAGCTAGTGTGCTGATCCGGCGCCGCGTGTATCCATGATACGGACGTCTAAACATGGCCCGCTATTTTGAGGCTGGGCGGATCTGGATTGGGAACAGCAGGGGTTTACACCCTTATCTTATTGACAATGACTGCGATCTGTACAATTGTACAGTTGTGTCTCTCTGAACACGGGACCGACGGCTTAGCTTAACGTCCCTTCGAGGACGTGATGCTTTCATGATCCCTTGCACATGCCAAGTGAACCATGGAGGAAGAGCGGTATTCTGTATTAATCAATAGCTGGTACACAGACCAAATCCAGAATTGATAGTACCAGAATAATATAAATCCCAGCGTGCACGACCCCACCGGGATCGAACCCGGGAATTTTGATGGTAAATATTGGCAAGGCCAAGCACCCTACTGCTAGGCCCGCTCTATCTCTCCCACTCCCACTCTCTTACCTTTGAGACGTAAGGGTCTGAAAAGTAACTAGTGAGAAGACAAAAGGATGGGTGGGGGGGCGTGATGGGGGGGGAGTATCAGTGAGTAAGGTACACGCATGTGGCATATGTGGAAGAAAGAGGGTGATTTAAATGTGGGGAAGAAATGGATCTATGGCGATGCACAAAGAATGAAGAGGGTAACCCCAAGCTTGGCAAGAGATTTTGTGGGTGGAAGATGCAAGAAGGCAAGTGAGGAGATGGTGGAACAGGTGGAATGGAAAAGTTGTGTGATGCGGTGGAATCGGTGAAGGAATTGTTAAGTATGGGTGGTGGATGCGAAGCAGGTTTGACAGCTAGAGCAAGATTTGAGTTGGTGGAGTTAAGGGAATGTAGTCTAGAGAGCTGCTACAAGGGAAAAGATTTAAATTCAGGGAGTTGGATGAGATCAGTGATTATGGTGGACGTGGTACTGGTGAGAGAGAGAGAGACAATGAGTTGGTGCGAAGTTGATGGATACATGTAGAAAGAAGGCTTTTGAGTTTGAGGTCTTGAGGTGGTGGTTTCGTGGATGAGGGGGGGGCGTCAAAGAAGACATGAAGAAGCAAGTGGAGGAGAGGAGTAGGAGAGTTGGGTTGAGGATGGGAGGATGCACTGAATCGGGCAAAGTGAAGGGAGGGGGTTATAGCAGGGGACTGTAGTATAAGAGTGTGCGCTCCGGATAAAATTGTGATTTTTTGCAACAAGTACTTCGGCATTGATAATCTATAAAATGAGAAGCCTTGCAACTCCCATTCTGGCCCCCCGATTGGAAGTTTCACGGTTATTACAGGGGTCAAAAATTAAAAATGTTCTGAATGTGTTTACAAAAGCAACACCTTTGTTTTGTTGGTCACAAGGGATCCAAAAAGTATGTTTAATCTATATATGGCTTATCGTTCCGAGCTTATGGGGTTATTAAAAAACTGTGTAAAACTGGTGAAAAAGTCAATTTTGGTGCTGTACAGGTCAAAAACTTAAAAGGTGCTTTTGATTCAGTTAATATGTGTGCAAACTTGTTTCCCTAGCTTAAAGGATTGATTAGAATAGGTTGCCTTATCTGTTATGCTTTGTTTCACGTTAATCCAACAAAATAGGTCACAGGTCAATAGATGCCCTAGTACCAATAGCTGTGGACTTTATTTGCCATTTGGTTAATAACCAGAGAGTAAAAAGATAGTCAAAGCTATTCACTATATTTCCTTCTATGAGCTAAACCAACAATTGAACCACATTTTACCACAAAATTGGAGCAACTTTTAATTTTGACCCCCTGTAAAAAACTAAAAATTGATTTTTTTACCATTTTTACCCATAATTCTAAAACATAAGTACAGGGTAGTAAAAAAAACTACCTTTTTGGAATCCTGGTAACCAGACAGACATCATGGTGTGCTTTCAACAACAATTGGAACATTTTAACATTTTAACCCGGGTAACCTTGAATCCAAGCTGGGGGCCATGAAGGGGGTGTGGCAAGTGCTTCCATCAATTTTTTTTTGATTATTCAAGGTAAAAGTACTTGTGTACCAAACATTCACCATTTATCCGGATTTGCACACCCACATAAGATCTCTGCACTACGTCCCCCACTAGTAGGGCAATTGTTGCGAATGTGAGGTAAATCTGCCACCTGTGTTCACATGCAGGGACAAAACTGGATTTAAAACTTTGGATTTAATACTAGCTACTACTACTATTCGATGAAACCACTCGATATGTGGTCAATAATTATTTTATAGTTTAAATTGTATAGTATGGATTTAATGCTTGTCTTTAAACACATTCACATCTGAAAGAATCAAGCTTAAAATATGTTCTTTGCTACCAAAATTAGGAAATTTCTAATTGTCCCCGCCGAACTAAGTTCGGAACGGGGACTATGAAATGGGCTCCGTCCGTCCGTATGTCTGTATGTCCGTATGTCTGTGAGAAAAATGTTAACCCTGGAATTCTGTGATAAAAATGTTAACCCTGTATGCTGTATCTTTGAAACACTATATCGGGCACACAAAATTCCTTCGCTTCATGGAAGTGCATCATGGCATGCATCGTTTCTGCGATTTGAAAGTGCGTGATGTAGGCGGTTTAGGAATGCAAATGAGCTAATTAAATATGCATAATTAATGTATCGCTGAAACGGTACATTAGATATGCAAATTCTTTTGCCACATGAAGTATATCTTGGCATGCATTGTTTTCGCACTTTGAAAGTACATGATATATGGGGCTTAGGTATGCAAATGAGCTAATTAAATATGCATAATTAATGTATTGCTGAAACAGTATATTGGATATGCAAAATTCCTTCGCTCCATGAAGCACTATTATTCCTTCGCTTCAAGAAAGTGCATTATGGCATGCATCGTTTCTGCGATTTGCAAGTGCATGATATGGGCGGTTTAGGTGTGCAAATGAGCTAATTACATATGCAAATGAATGTATCAATGACACGGTACATCAGATATGCAAATTCTTTTGCCACAATAACATTTTGGCATGTATTGTTTTCGTACTTTGAAAGTGCAGATATATAGCGACTTAGGGATGCAAATGAGCTAATTAAATATGCAAATTAATGTTTCGATGAAACGGTACATCGGATGAAAGACTAGTCCGCCATACATCTTTTGTGTGAACATGATATATTATGCGTTTAGTTATGCAGGTAGGTTCAAATGACTAATTAAATATGCGGCACTTGAGTTTCGACTGAAAAGACAGCAGATGTGCAAAATTCCTTCGCAACATGAAAGGCTTATTGCCATACATTCTTGTGTGTGAGCATCATATGTGAAGTTTAGTTATGGCAAATGTTACCTTATTCCTTACCATCAAGCTGCATTTATTTTAAAAAGAAACTAATTCATAATCATTTCTTGCATGCATATACCCACTGCACTCATACGGCACTCGTACTCATAATTCCACTGAACGTACTAATCTTCTTCACTCACCTTCCAATTTGACCATGGCATGGTTTAAGTGGGTAGTATAGTGGTCACAAGTTCAAGGGTGTGTGGTGTGCAATTAAGTGGTACTTCCAAATGATCGCGAATTCGGCGGGGACATATTTACGCATCGGTAAATACGGGGAGTTCGCCTTGTTTAGTTTTTGTGTTGTTCCATGCTTTGTTGTCCCGCCGACACGAGTTCGGGAGGGGACTATAAATATGGGCTCGTCCGTATATGTCCGTTATGTATGTCCGTATGTATGTCCGTATGTATGTCCGTGATAAATAAAAAATTGTGAACCCTGGAACATTTGGGCATATCTTTTTTTCTGGATGAGATGGTAGCCAAACTTGGGTATATGTAGGAGGGGAAAAACCCCTACGAACCATGTTAATTCCATTTACCCCAGGGTCCTCCCTGGGTCTGTCAGGGGTGGGGGGAAAGGTGCAAGGCCTAAAAAAGGTCCATATTGCCCAGAAAGAAAATGTCAACATAGTGACCCAAGTATTGGTACGATGTATCTGGAGTTCCGTGCGGGGGGGGGGGGGGGGGCTTTTTGGTTAACGATGAGAAACTTGTGGAAAGAAGCGGGCTGATGAGTTCCTCGACCTTTTTAGATTTTGGGTGTAAAATATGCTAATTAGTATCTAATTTGCATAATTATGAAAATTTTCCGCAAGGCTTGTGTACAGTTTTCTGGAGTTCGTATGGCGTATATGATGTAAATTGGTGGAAGGAAATGGGCTGAGAAGTTCTCGACTCGATTAGATTTTGGGCGGATTTGGGCCAAATTAAAATATGCAATGAGGCTAATTAATATGCAAATATCAGCGTAATTGCTAGGTGGGGGGAAGTCTACTACAACAAAAGGTATTAACATACGGTAGTACCATGTTTTCATTGAAAGTATCTTTGTAGTTTTGGTTTGTTACACAGGGTCAGTCTTTTGGGTGCCAGCCTGTTACCATTTCTTGGAAACTGTGGAAGGAAATATGTAAAATGTTTGTTCGCCCCCTTTAGACATCGTTTGGGGTCCCAAATTTAAAAATGGGGTCACATTGATTTTTTTCAATAAAAGTGTTGCCAAATGAATAAATTATTATAGTTTTACTAAAGTAGTGGAATTTTCAGGTGTGATTTTTGCACGATGGAATTTGTAAGATTTCTCGAGTTACTCACCAAAAAAGTACAATTTTTTTCAAATATTTTGGGAGCTAGTGGTGGCCAAAATTAAGGGTGGAACTGGTACAGGTTCTAGTCAGCAATTAGTGATCGCGTATTCGCGGGGGACCTATTTACGCCAATCGCGTAAATACGGAGTTCGCTTGTTTTTATTGAAATGCAAGGCAGTTGTAAATTTACCATTGTTTCACTTTCAAAGTATTTCTGTAGCCAATTGCATGTACCCAAATAGAAATATATTGAATGACGTAAAGGTCAAGGGGCCCGATCGCTAATGCTCGTCACCGGGAAGAAGCGTCTCAGATTTTAGGAAAAGTGGTCAAAAATGTTGGATCAGAAGAGAAATAGAAAAGATAATATTTTCTCATTACCCTGTGAAAACTTGAAGCCAAACGGTTGTTGGTGGGAACGTTATGTCGAAATATGCGACATTGTGGTCGACCAATATTAAGTTTACCAGTACTCTATGGGGCTATATAACAATCACGTTTTTAGCTCTCCATCAAAACGGATTTGAATTATCGGCGCGAAACTTTACAGATGGGGTTTGGAGTGAAGGCCAGTCTAACAAGATGAAACTTCATATCCTTCAAATCGGGCCATCCCCTTTAATTTATGAGGGCAATCCACAATATGACTGAGTGGCATCACCAGTGTTGCCTTTCAAAGCAGCACAGATTTGGTTAAGAGTACTCAATTTACAGAGCAAAACACATTTTGCAGTGTCTGCTGGTTGTGCTGCCTGAATGGTAGGAAGCATCTACTACAGTGTTCACATGATGCAGTTACATGTATGGAGCATGCCCTTTTTTAAAGGGGCATTTCGGATCCACAGCCTCGTCCCCCTGCTTACCCACCCCCCCCAAAAAAAAAAAGCAGATTTTATGTCATCTTAAGTGTTGGCCTATGTGTAGTATTTGTGCCTAATCTTGTGGGCAAATTTGATCTACTCTGAACAAAAATTGCACTGAATGTTTTAAAAATAAAAAGTTAAACCAAACTTTTAAATCCGGTTTTGTTCCTCGCAAATGGGGGTGGCCGGATAAACCATATATTAACAGAAACACCGCTGTGGTGGGGCTTACTGAAGCAAAAGATTAATTTACCGGATGCCCCTTCACTACGTCATGTGATGGAGGGCCGTCATTAGACTTTCCAGAGCTAATGGCCTGGTAGGTAGATCTATCTTTGTTTTTTGTTCTACAGGGTAACCAGCTACCCTCCTCATTGGATTTCCTTAGAAACCCGTGGGGTTAAAACGCGGGCCCTGGGGACAGGTAGTACTGGTAACCAGGATTAATGTAGCAGGCCCTCATTGAAAACCTGACCTGACTAAAAGACTGGAAGACCTGTAATTTGTATTTTTGCTGTGTAAAAATGGGCAGGAATTACAAACACTATTGGCCATATCTAGTGAACTATAAAACCCCCCCCCAAATATAAGTGGGGGATTGGACAGTCAGTATTAAAATTTGTGACTAATCTTGGACATCCAATCCATTTTCATTTTTTAAGATCGGGCAAGATGTAATCAGTACCAGAGATGGTTGGAGCCCTAATAATGAAGTGGCGAACAAACAAAACTTGAAAATCAATGTTCCATCAGCTTAAATGTACATGTATGACTTGGGTGCCAAAACCTCTACAGAAACTTCAGCATAAGTCAGTGGTTGTAGTTTATAAACTGAGATTCAAACTGAGTATTGCATTACCAGATCAGTCAGCTTTCACAAAGAACTGATTATAAGTAGAAATTGTAATGAAATTGAAACTGACTTAGCAAGATCTTGCATTCTACTGAGGGAAGAAAGTCATATCCATGGGGAAATTCACACATACGATACTTGTCACATGTCACATTTAGTCAATGGTAGGATGAATTAGCGCACAGCTTGTTTGAAAAATCTAAATTCACAAGCATCATCATGGAAGGTGAGGAACAGACAAATGGTGATCCCAACGAGAAGAGTTAAAGGGCCAGCATATTACATTCAATGTTCTGTCTATATACGTTGGGAGAGTCTTGCCCACAGGTTCAATTGTACTTTGTGACTACCGAAATGGCTGTTCCTGCCAAATTGTCATTGAAAGATACTGGAACTTGTCCCCCACAATGTATATCACTCTCATTCAAAGCCCTCAGAGGATCAACTGAAAATATTTAAATGCTTGAGTTGAAGGTACATAACTTTTATGTTTTGACACAATCAGGAAGTCTTTTGGATTTGCCCTTTGTCAAATATTGCCAAAGGGGTTTCCAAGACTTTGACCTCTACAAGGTACATTTGGGAGGCTTGAGACTATATCTTCATTCTGGAGGGGTGTAAAGTTAAATAATAGAGGTACGGCAACGCAGACATTTTCGATCTCGGTAACCGTGAGCATACCGATCAAACACACATCCATTCACAATGTGACTAAGCTGTGAAAATGTTTCCAATCTCCCACTAGAATATCTGCTGTCATGTACATAAACTAAACACATGGTAAAATCGTGCCGATTAGATCCTGGTCAGCAAATCATCCGTCGTCAAGAGATTGCTTGAACGCAAACCTGAACAAATAAAAGATGGTGAACATAGGCCGGTTCGTATTGTCATCAGAATCATCGCGTCGCAACTTTGAAAGAAAACCCAAGCCAAAATGGACTTGCGTAAATTGTTGCCAGTTGGATTATCAGCATTTCCGTCTGTCTCATCTTCTGAAACTAGCCTTCATGGACAGATGGAAGAGTATCTCTTCTGCTCACATGTAGAAAAGAAAATCATTTGAATCAGACACGATCAGTACTTGAGCCAGACCTAAACATCCTTTTTTGTTAGGATGTCAGACGTGTTTTTTAGCAACGTACCTTGGAGTATTTTGACACTAGAAAACTCCACAAATCGTACAGACCGAAAAAAGCCTAAGTCATGTTATTTTCACGGCTGCGTATTTGATTCAGCTGAGCAGAAGTGGAATCACACCGTGTTCTCTTAATCGTTTACCAAGAGGACTTATACCAGGAGGACAGGTAAACAGAGGAAATGCAAGTTGTGTTTGGAAGTCTTTTTCAGATGTTGTGTGATTTATTGCAGCACAAGGTGCAAAACAGGAGCACAAGAGCAAAGATGCAAAGGTCAAAAGGGGCAGACCACTAGAGCCACAAATGTGAACGATGCAGCAAGTCTGATTTGAGTACACGACCAGTTACAAGAGCATGAGGGCAGCACAGCCGGTCTATTCAAATCAATTGTGCCTCTGTTCTTCGCTTAAGAGGAAATTTTATCACAGCACATTTAGAGGAGCCCCACAGTTGCAGATACTGCCGAATGATATTCCAATCATAACATAAATTTGGGGGTCACATGCGACCAAAACCACGTAAATCATGTCCGCAGTGTGAGCAGTCGTAACATCGCCAAACGCAAGGTATCAGCATGGGATTTCAGATCACAAGTGTAAATTTGTTAAGCACTAACTTCTACAAAACAAGCGCTTGCTGAACACGAGGAAATGCCAAAAATTGATTTGCTTTTTCTGCCCGATGAAGTTCTTAACTCAAAACTCTAGCAGATGCACACATGAAAGCATGAAAATCTGAACAATGAACAGAGTAACAAGGGGAACCACATCCAATGTGATTGGTTGTTAATAGGGATATATGATGTAATCAGCCAATCAGAGAAACATGTAATACAAAACGTATGTACATGCCTCATGTTGAAGCCAACCAGAGAAAATATAAGAAAGGTGTTTGAACCTCAGAAGTTAAAGGAAATATGTCAAGATTTTTGTCAAGCTCAGTTGGACTTTTATATTCATAAAATATATGTACATACATCACAAATTCCGAAAAATAATACTAATTGATGTAAATTAAACAAATTAGAGGCTTTTAATTTGCTTTTTGACATGTACGAAAGAAAAACGGCGGTTTATTCGCCACGGCTTTACAGTGATCAAACGCCCAATTTTGCTCTCCTGTGAACGTCAAAGTGATGACCAAACATCGTGTTGCGCGCATTGTTTATTGCCGACACTGTAATATTGATGGATTAATGAAAGTAATAATAAAATTTGAAAAAATAAGTTACAGAATGAATGACATATTTTGTTTCATTTCGTTGTGTTTTTTTTATTTATGAAGTGGCAACACGCGGATTATGATGGTCAACAAAGACGTTAAATTATCGAGGTCACACTTTGACGTCACCATTTGCCTGCGATGTGGATTTGTCGGAACCGTTTTCGAGTAAGCTATTGGCGAAAATTAAAGGGCCAAAATACTAAAATTATTTGAATTATATGTAATCTATGTTACTTAAGGTTTCCATCATACCAAATTTTCCAAATATCAGAATCATGACAGATTCTTTTAAGAGGTGGTATGTCAGAAATCTAATCATGTGGATATTAAAAACAAGACCGGTACACATGGAGGCCATTCTGCGGGCAGTCGCAGATACTGGTGAGTACCTCATAGAACTCATACCAGCCCCATAGAGGGACCAGTTTTCTATGGTGTTACCCCAGTTTTTGCGTCTAATCATTTGTTCAAGCTTAGTCATAGTTATTTTGATTTTTGGAGCATCAAAAAAAAAAAAAAAAGATGTATTTTTATGCATAATATTGCAAGTGCCCAAAATAAATAAAGGATAGATAATTAAGGAGATCACTAAAATAATGACACACAGATTAATTAAAGCTCATTGCTTCATGGGTACTCTGCATGGGGTCACTAGTGGTTAAAAAGTACTGCATGTGTACCTATGTGTAGGTGAATTCCTGCCTCTTTTGGGGCTGATGAAGATCCAATGTAGGGGGTACAGCATTAGTACCATGATCGGGTACTTCAAATGGTTATCTGAGAATTTGGCTTCATAGCATTTGTGAAGGACCATCTACAACTCAAATGCATTTGTCTTGGTCCCGGCTGCTCAGAGGCAAGAATAAGCAATCATATTGTTGTATGTATAGTATTGTAGTGTTAATATCCGGTCATTTGATTATTTTTGTAAAATTGCTGTCTCTTGCCAAAGCTTGGGCAATTTAAATCCGAAACTTGAGTCAGAGAACCACTGGCCAAGTTTACTGTTGTGCCTCCAATTGGGGTTAGAGGTCAGTTGGACCGATTAAGGGGCATTCTTTGAAATATTATACATTAATTCTGCAAAAATCAAATGCTACATTCAACTGTCAGTGTAAGGACTGACCCAAGCACATATGAGGTGTAATACAGATTGGGGTCAAAGTTTATGTGGGTGGATTAAAAGAGCTGTCATATTCACATTCATATTCTGAAGTGATATGTGATGCGATCTGGGAAAACCCGCCACATGGTGGGAAATTTATAGTTTGAGTTTTTACTATCACTGCAGAGTTTGAAATATTAGGTTTCCATAACTGTTTACTTCTTTCTTCTTTGATACACACATCAAAAGTTACGCCTTATACAATCTGACAAAAAATAAAGTACAATCAGATTTTAAGCTATTTCCTCTATTTTTTCAAAACTGTCCCAGATCACATCACATATGTGCAATTGTAATAAGGGGCAAGGCACATGGTTTGAGAACTGCCTTGTTAATTATAACTGGGCAATTCTGGAGTTGCAGAGTGGTGAGGATTTTGTTGTGCCTCAAAAAACAAGTTTGGTTGATTTTTGGACGGATTGCGTAGCAAAATCCGGCTTATGAAATGGCAATGTCTGGATGTGTGGATGTATGTATGTAAGGATGTGTGTGTGTCTGGACACAAAAAACGTAAACATTTTGCCATAACTTTTTTTCAAGATGAGCTAGAGTACCAAACTTAGATATATTGTAGGATGGCACAAGCCCCTACTAACCATGTAATCCATTCCCCCAGGGTCCTCCCCTGGGTCTGACAGGGGGTGGGGAAATGTCAAAAAAGGTCAACATTTCACCTAAAAGGTAAACATTTTGCCATAACTTGTTTTCCAGATGAGCTAGAGTACCTAAGGGTACAAGCCCCTACTAACCATGTAATCCATTCCCCCAGGGTCCTCCCCTGGGTCTGACAGGGGGTGGGGAAATGTCAAAAAAAGTCAACAATTCACCAAAAAGGTAAACATTTTGCCATAACTTTTTTTTTCAGATGAGCTAGAGTACCTAAACTTAGATATATTGTAGAAGGGCACAAGCCCCTACTAACCATGTAATCCATTCCCCTAGGGTCCTCCCCTAGGTCGGACAGGGGGTGGGACATGTAAAAAAAGAGAAACATTTCAGAAAAAGTAAACATTTTGCCATAACTTTGTTTCCAGATGAGCTAGAGTAGTCAAACTTAAGTATATTGTAGGAGGGGACAAGCCCCTACTAACCATGTAATTCATTCTCCCAGGGTCCTCCCCTGGGTCTGACAGGGGGTGGGGAAATGTCAAAAAAGGTCAACATTTCCCAAAAAGTCAATTTTTTCTAGATGAGTTAAGAGTAGCCAAACTCAATATAATTTTAGTCTATAGACTGAAAGTGTTTAGACCTATGCCTTTGATAAGCTCCTAGGCGACCGTCTAACTGCCCGATATGGAGTTTTGTTGAGGTTTGGGTCCAACAGTCCACTGGCTTATGGACTTTTTGGTCTCCACCTTCTTGCGTCAAGTATAGACTGACTATACATACACAATGTACACCCATATTATTCAACGCCCCAGACCTGCACATACCCTAGGGAGAAAAAGCAATCCGTCCATACCGCCATTGGCGGTTTACAGATTTTTAATTATGGAACTGCCCAACTAGCTATTATCTGAAGATTTGTATGGACTACTTAGTATACATACTTGACAAAACTTGGTGGATGATAGGAGGGCAAGAGGTTCTGAACTAATTTGCATAATTTTTGTATGTGTGACATTTGGTAAAAGGTTTGAATTATATCTGAATTTGTGGATGGTAGGAGTGGAAGAGGTTCTAGAGCTGATTATTTTTTGTAAAATTTTACTTATTTGCATGTACATGTATTATGTACACGTGTCATTTTGTTTGAAGTTTTAAATTATGACTACCATGTGTCCCCTTCAAAAAAAGTGTAAATTATTACGAGGTTGTAAGGCGACGAAAAAACCCGTTTTACGGGCGAGTGGACCTTTCATGTAGTTCAGTCAATCGGCGAATTTTTTCCTTTATTTTTTTTCGTTTCTGGAGCCTAAAATGGCCCAAAAATCTGAAAAATCAGAAAAAAATGAATTTTTTTACAAAATTTTCAAAAAAAAATTAGCAAAAATTGTTCAAATTGGGCTAAAAGCAGGTTTTTTAATTTTTTGGAAAAACTAAAAAAAAAAAAAATCTGCAAAACTGAAAAATCAGGGTCGGTCGGGCCTGTAAAACAGGTTTTTTTTTGTCGCCTAATGGGCATGTTTTTTCTTCATCTGGTGTTATTTCAATATTTCAAGTACAGCTTCTTTTGTAAATGCATGTTGATTTGGGGAAAGTTACAGGTTGCCGTCAAAACACTTCATGGTATTTGCCCTGCATCAAGCATAGGGTTGCAAAATTCCCGGGAATTTCCTTGGAAATTTTGGGAATTTACGGGAATTACGAGTGCTGTGTTGGCCAGCACAGAATTATTTTGGTGGGAAGTGTAGTTATTGTATTATCGTCCATGTTCACAGCAAAATGAGCTGCTTGGATTGAACATGCTTAAAGGTGCAACAAGAGATTTCGAGGCACACAAATATTGTGTCATAATAATGGTAATTCCAGATTACTCTCAATAAATTTTTTACCTTGTATTTTGCTACAGAAATGTCTTAAAAGAGGAAAAGGGTGATTTTGATTTGCTTATAATTCAATTGATGTAAAACATAGGCTGAATTTTGTATTTACTCCTATAAGAAATTAGAAATTTCACAATTTTTGTACCAAGGAAACATTTCTCAGCTTAATCCTTCAGATGGGGATATTTTTGATGGGAAGCTTTACACCAGTGCAAAAATCAGAACTTTAGATTTTTTAGGGCCACGTGAAATCTCTTGTTGCACCTTTAAATACTGGAGTCAAGATCGATTATCATGTATATTTTTAGACACTGAGTACAAATGTGAATCATTATTTTTTGCATTTAAATATGCCAAATCTTTCATGTTATCATGGTAAGCATTATGGAAAAGACTTAACTTTTTGCCAAATTGGTAAAACTGGTTCTTGGCATGCCTTTATAAAAGAAGTATCAAGAGGGATATGAAGACATTACAACCTTTAAGACTTCAAATAATTTTAGAAAGTAATTCACTATTTTGTTGGGAAACACAGTATTATCTTAAGTTCTGAATGGTCTATAGTGAAAACTTGGTGGATTGTACATGTAAGAGGGAATTAGATTTTTGTGGGCACATGTTAACTAATATGAAAAATAGATGTAAAAAGTTGTTTTGGATGTCTTTGTTCTATGTGAATTCATGCACATAATTTGACCATTTCTAAAAAGAAAGTCAGAAGCTGCCCGGACTGTCGCTTGCTCTGTTCTCAGTTTATGTTGAAAGCACCCAAGTAGCATCTGGTAGGGAGAATGCATTTGTGTTTGGTTTTTTTTACCCTTGTGTAAATTTAAAAACCTTTGCCACGAATATTGAGCTAAAGTACAAGTTATAAATGAGACAAATGTTAACAATATCCTAATGAAATTTATTCTGCATTTAATCAAATCAACAATTCTGTTACTATAGTAGTCCTGTCTCATCTTAAGTGAAGGGCACCTCACTGCATAATTTATGTTGCGCCGCCATGAATCGCGAGCGCTATGCTTGGAATCATACATGATACGCACGCTAATAAAGGCGGCACGATCGAGACGCCTGTGGAATGCAAAGACGCATAATGACGCCACCTTCAACTTGAGGTTGACAAGTACTACTCAATTATCTTTGTATACATTCTGTATCATGCAATTACCCAACTACAAAGTGCAACTTGGAAGGTTCTTTTTGGGATCAAACCCCTCTCATCTCAAGAATTGAGTAATAAACATACATAGCCTGTGTTTTCACAGAAAAAGGCAATGTGAAAAATCAATCCGAACATACTGGTAGCAAAAAAAGTTACATTCAAACAAAGGTGTATTTCATGATCAAAGCAACTGATATTATGATGGTTCACTACAAAGAGGTTCTATATAGATAGAGAGGCAAAACGTTACGTAATCTTTAGAAATTCACCGTCTCGATGTTTTGCCGACCACAAAGAAAACCTAGAGTACCAACAATAGAAAGCAATGGCTGCCTCCGCTTCTTCCACATACTGTGGGTGCCGCTTTGCATATACACTAATCGGTAGTGATACAAATTAATGCATGTGTTAGAGGTGGCCAGGTGTAAAAATAGTGTACCTGGATCATTGTGCTCAGATATCTTTTTTCTCATAATGCAATGCGCGCTTAGGTGAAAAGATGTACTCATTGAGGCGGTTTATTTAAATCAAGACGACTGATGTGTCATTTCATTCGTTGTGTGGCCTGGGTAGGACAAAATTTAACCACCCAATAGCACCCAACATCCAACAACTGATATTTTGGCGGATTGTTTGTATCAAATTGACATTATGTGTGTATACAAGCACCCAAACTGATAATTATTCCGTGCAATATTCAAAATGTCAGCGCCCAGCACGGACGACTGGTTTTGAATGCGTTTCACCCCTTGGTTCACTATGCATTGGAATGGTTATTTCCAAACTTTCAGTCAATTCTGACAGTGCATTTTGATGTTATGAATCAATGTTTGTATCACGTTGCCCATGGATAGGCCACCGTTATTTGTTTGTTTACGGACAGAAAATACAAAATTACAAATTTCTTTCAAAGGAAATCAAATTTGATCACAAGATTAGGCACATATACTATACTTAGGCCAGGGTTCCCACTCAAAATCCACTGGACCCCATAATTTCCAAATGTACGCAATATTTTCTGGTCTCGAGATCAGCCTTCAAATGTTTGTAGTACTTAATACTAATCAGGGCTTATCAGTTTCCAAATACATGGTGCAACTTTTGAGATCATATTTCCTCATTTTAATAGTCAGACAATACAAATAGTATAAATAGCCATTGCAATATTGTGAATTTGATTTTCCCACAATAAGCACTATCCCTATCAGTGGCTCATTTCAAATTTTGTCAAATGGGTACAAGAAGGTCGTAAGTGCAGCAGCTGCCATGTGATACATCTGTGTGCTGCCATATATGAGTAGGGGTGGGCTATAAAATGTTTAAGATCATTTTGTCCTCACTCTTATTTGATGTAGCTTGATCCCCTGAGCATTTTGACACCAATTTTGTCAAAATCGGCCAAAAAATGTGCCGCGGTCTGAAAATGATAAATTTGTAAATTACTGGAATTATTTGCCATATTTTAGCAATGTTAGGGTTAATTTTTATGTTTTTGAGGTCAAGGAATTCATTTTGATGAATTTCGTCAGGTTTTGATTTTTCGTTTTCATAAAATTAGCCATTTTACGCAAAATAAGCCACGAGGGCGCTTTGCTGGCCACGCCCTAACCTTACTGATTTTTAGATATTTTTCTATGTAGAATTGAAGATAAGCCATATTAAAGTATATTCATAAATTTTCAGCACATAGCTCTTTTTTGTTTGGTCACAGTGCCAATTTTTATAATTTGGCAATGTCTCTATTGAAAATATAGGGTGCAAAAGTTCGTTGACCTACACACAAAACCCATTGGCACAAAATTGTGTAATGATGCATTCCAATTAACTGGCTGCCACAGCGAAACCGTGTAGTTTAAAGAGCTCAAATTTTTGCAGTAGGTACTATCAATTATTACCTTTAGGACAAGTTTTCAATGATTGCAATCAGAAAGCGCGCCTACCTTTTAATGGCAAAAGCGCCCTCATAGCTGAATTTGACCAAAAATCGCCATTTTTACGAAAGCGGTAGATCTGACACTGCTGGAACATTTACAAATGGATTCTTTGACCTCAAATACATGTGTTTAGACACCAACATGGCTAAAATGTCATATATAATTACAGTAATTAACAAATTTATCAATTTCAGACCCCCCCTCAAATGGCGTTTTTGGGCGGCACCTCATTTTTTGGCCGATTTTGACAAAATTGGTGTGAAAATGCTCAGGGGATCAAGCTACATCAAATAAGAGTGAGGACAAAATGATCTGAAATATCATTTTTCTCCCACTGTATAGCCCACAATTTATCTTTCCTTGAGTCATTGGCTCTTGAAATGGTTATTCATGCAACTGTGTCACCTGAAGAAACATTGCAAGAGACACGGACTTAACACTTGCATGATGTTTGAGGGGATTTGATAAATGGCAGATATTGCACTCTTGCTACGTCCTTGTAATTTACACAATGTGTACAATAAGTCACAGCCATCTTGAACAAAAATAAGCAAATAATTTTCTACAATTTCGTAAATCCACACTTAAAATTTAACCATCTGCAAAGTTCTTAGTCCAAACTGATGGAACACTGCATCTGGACTTAAAAATGATCAGTTTTTGCACAACTAGTGCTTCGGTGTAAACTAGTACATAATACAAACTATATGGAATTTTATCAAGTATACGAAACATGTAAATGAAATTTAATAATTGTTAACATAATAAGGAAATTGGAATGTCATTGTTCCTTCATGCTGTTGTACGGCATTTTAAACTAAGTCAGGTCGCTTGGTTTGGAGATTCGCCATAAGCAAGGAAGACATTTAATTACAGGTTTGAACCATCTGGTGATAACAATTTCTATAGTTCACCCAGGTTTGACCTAAACACTATAATCAAGGGGGTCAGCACTGGACTGATTGCATATTGAGGGTAACTTAATACCAACTCAAACTCTGTTATTTTGGCTTGAAAAATTCCATATTAATCTTACATTGCACAAATGAAAGCAGAACCCATACCAGCCCCACCCTGACTGACCAGCCGGACACCTTGATCCTGTGCAAGTTTTTTTTTAAAACTCACCACAATGCTGAACACTAAAGGTTAGCCTCATTTTTTATAAGCCAGAATGTGCCATTGCGAACTCCCCCATGCTCCAAGGAGGGCTCCCTCACAACCTCAAGGCATTTTTTTTTGGACTTAGAATGTTCCCTCTAACCTGAAAAATAATGAAAATTTTATAGATTTTAAAAGCAATTCTTATGGTTATGGCCGTGTGGACAGGAGTTAGGCATGACCTCTTGATGATCTAGTGCTTCAACTTCAAGGGTTATTGATTCGCATCCCTTATATTTTGTAGTTTTTATCATCGTGTCAAGCCCAATTGCTTTCTCTCTATCGTTCCGACCACGATTTTATTTATGGTTTAAGGGCGTTGACCGAGTCCCGAAATAGGGTCCCGGGAGAAAAATTCACCTGCCCTCGATACCCGAAATGGTGTTACTTTTATTTTATTAATGCAATACACTTAGTACAATGACAAAAGATAAATTCAAGAAGTAAACCAAGTGCTGATATTTGCGGATTCATTTCACTAAGAGATTTGCCAGAAAAGGGGACAGCGGTCCCAATAGGTCGTCCGATGTATGTGATGGATCTCGAATCATTTTGAAGATGCACCATTTCCGTTTTGGTTTAATATCAAACCTGCAAATGTATTCTGAGTCCGCAATAACAATATAAAACAATGTAAAAATAATTCATGTTAACAAGGTCATTGTTTTCCCATACCCCAGGACATGTCCATATCCCTAAGGAACCTTCCAGGACAATGTCACATATTCCCAGGACAATGTCCCATACTATATGGATAACGTCCCTATCCCCAGGAAAATGTTCCCAATCCCCAGGACAATGTCCCATACCTCAGAACAAGTCCAATGACCTACCGGACAATGGCACCATAATCCCCAGGACAATGTCCAAAACCTCCAGGATAGTGTCCCATACCTCCAGGAGTGGACACTGTCCCATGACCCTCCAGAACATGTCCCATAACCACCGGACAATTCAAACTCCAGGCCCAATGTCCATACCTCCGGGACAATATCACATACCTCGGACAATGTCCATATCCTCAGGACAATGTTTCATATCCAAGACAATGTCCCATTCCACCAGGACAAGGTCCCATACACCAGGACAATGTTCCTATTCCCCAGGACATGTACCATACCCCAGGACACTGTCTTATACCCCAGGACAAGGTCATCATACCCAGACAATGTCCCATACCCCAGGGAAAATGGCCCATACCCCAGGACAATGTCCCATACCCCAGGACAATGTCTTCCAGGACAATGTCCATACCCCAGGAACAATGTCCCATACTCCTGGACAATGTCCCTACCTCCCGGATACTGTCCACTACCTCCAGGACAATGTCCATTCCCCAGAGACAATGTCCCATACATCCAGGACAATGTCCCATCCTCCAGAACAATGTCCCTTACCACCAGAACAAGGTCCCATGATACCCCAGGACATGTCCATACCCCAGGACAATGTTCTATAATAATAAAAATGGTTCCCTACCAAGGGAAAATGTTCCATACCCCAGGACAATGTTCCTATACCCCAGGACAATGTCTATACCCCAGGACAATGTCCCATACCCTAGGACAATGTCCCATATCCCCAGGACCAAATGCCATATCCCAGGGACATGGCCATTATAACCCCAGGACAATGTCTTATGACCCAGGACAATGTCCCATAACCCAGGACAATGTATATCAAATCATCGAGAATCTGTAACCTCGATCCCTCCAGTTCAGCCCTGTGTGACTTACAGATCTCCATTCTATTTTGTTTCACAAAAGTGTCAATTAAATCAAGAAAATAGGTAAAATCTTAATTAAATTATGACAAATTGGTACTTAGAATGCATATACCTTTGTAAACTTTAATCAGTTAGAGGAATCTGTAACCCCGAACCCTTCCACCAAGTTTCAGCCTCTAGGTCGCACAGATCTCCAGTATTTTGTTCACAAGAAAAAGCTCACAGCCGCCGACGCCGCCGACGACGACACACGGATAATGCTGCCATAAGGTCTTTTCTATCGGACGACCTAAAAAGCCATGCCGGCAATGTGTTAATTATTAACCCATCCAAAAATATCAACCACCCTAGTGTACGGTACAGCTGGAAGGGTACCGGGCGGTAAGGGAGAGCGGAGCATTTTCTGGTCTCGTAGTTGTGGGTGCTGACCGCTGATATGGCCTAATACATTCATAATGATGAATAGAGGACCTGGTTGTCACATTTTACCTTGTATCCGTCAATTCCGAGGCATTATGCACGTGTGTATAAAGAAGGAGTCCGACTGAACGCACCGCACGTAAGGGCTGTAGATTTTTCCACATGTTTTTTCCATGTGCGCTGAATTGCTGCACTGAACGCTGCAGCCCAGTCGCTGACAGGACTTGACATATAATTTTAGAAGGTTTGCATGCCAATTATTCGATTAAATCATTTACTTTGAAAGTTTTGCCCAACACTAATAAACGGGTAAAATTTATTAAATAGGAACACACCAACATGCACCAATAGTTTTCTGCGTGGGATCGTTGTATGATAAAAGGATTGTTTTTTGTTTTTAACGCCGCGGACGGCGTATGTGATCTGGCCGGAAGGGTCTTTCCAAAGTTTCAACATGCCCTGGGCCACATGCCAGGGGCGCGGCCTCCAGGATGCTAAGATTTCACCATTATCGTGATTAGGGAGGAGCGGCTTTGTGGTTCTGAGTCTTTAAAATTAAATTAATATACATCCATTTAGAATACAGCGAAGCTGCTCCATGACTGTTCTGGATTTTCTTTAAGAATTTACTTTTGAATAATAATAATAAAAAAACAATATCCTGTAGTTTTTATTTTTGCCATACTTTCTATCACCATGAGTAAATAGCCATGGCCGCCCAGCCCCACTGGGAGTGCGTACTACCGGTTCTCCCACTGACAACGGGGAACCAAATTAATCATCATTTATATGGATGCGCCCATGACATAGGAAACTCATCGGCGTGGTCGCTGTGAAAATGGCTCATTTTCCATACTTTGGCCAAAAGAAATCTTATTTTTGTGGAAGTTTATATTAGCAAACAATATCTACATTTGAAATTATGATGGAATTGGATTTTAGGATCCGTTTTGTGGTATTTTAACAACAATTAATACAGGTAAATTCAGCCGACAGCCTGCTGTTTAGTTTAATGATATGGCATGCCGTAGCCTTGGTCTACTGATACGGTTTCATGTTTTTGTTTTTGTTTTTCTTCTTGCACATGCTCGGGATCATTTTTTAGGTCGCCAATATTCGGGTACCCGGGTACTCGCTCGAAAAATAATTCGGGTACCCTGGAGCTTATTTTCCCGAAAATAACACCCTTATTACAAATTCGTAAATAAACCAGTTTCGCGTTGCGCAGCACAAGCAACGGTCATGCCTGACTACCAGATGCTAACATCCATGTTAGCTAACTACAACGCACGGGCTTGTTGTGTGGATGTGCAGTGTGGACGTGGCTAACATCGATGTTAGTGGACCAGTATGAACAAGGCTTTGGACACTTTAGCAGGTTATGGATGTGATAATGATGGACATTAAGGCGTATGAAAGTCAATGTTATGTTTCCCGTAACCTAGCCGTGTTATAATTTTCTGCCCGCGTTTGATATGTTCAAATCCCTAAAATGTTCATTATTTTGTATTTTAAAGAAATTATCATGGTTTTGTCTTGTGAATGTGATTTTAAATCAAAGAACAGTTGAAAAATCATTTTTAAATGTAGGGTGGTGGTTTGATACAATATTGTAGCTATCAGAGCATGCCTAAGGTTGGTGAAATGGCTGTTTCTTCAAAATTATGAATAGTTGCCTCATTATGATTTGCAAAAAATGTTACGGGAAACATAACATTGACTTTCATTGGCCTAATGAATGTACAACTTAATTTCTAACCATTTGTCATTGGTCTTAACACTACCTCTACATGCTAATTTGTAACACAAACTCTTTAACTACCATAAAATTCTTTCCCAAGAGCGCAACTTAGACCTCAAAACTATATGGCTCTGGTTTTTTTAACATATACCAAAAAGCTTAATGACACTTTGAGGAGCCCCACACAAAAATGTGTATCAGCAAGCTGAATTATTTTGTGATGTATATTAAGTATAGACCTAGCTTAGGCTCCCATAGCTTAACAAAGCTTGGGCGATTCCTCCATGTATGTGCTGGACATGCTTAAACAGCCAAATTTTGACGGAATTTTGTCAACCTAGCAAATAGTACAAATTTGAATTATCTGCCATTGCAACAAAGAGCAACATAGCAATCTGTACCAATGTTAGATCTTTTCAGAATATAGTGGACTCCCACATGTTTCCTTGTTCTAATGAGGTGGTCAATCAAAAATGATGTTGCGGACGTTACATTTTTCCGTCAACAATTTCACACCAACTTTAGCCGAGCATTGCCTTAAATTAGAGCAAGGTTGTATTAATTTCTTAGCATGTACAAATAGTTTCATCTATACCAGTAATATATGAAACAAAATAAATTCTGATATCACATTATTTCTTTTAAAAATCTATGCACTTATAAAAAAAGATAATTTTCCGTCAACATTTTTGTAACATCCGCAACATTACATTCTGTTGCCTAGGCGACAGCTACTTGACCTCATAATTTAATTTGTATATTTAAACTAAAGTGCCTCTAACACACTTCCCACAGATCCAGTCAACACTTCCCCATCTTTTTATTTTTCCCTGTCATGATTGCTGTTAATTTTTCCGTCACAACACTCGTAACGTCCGCAACACAGTCAGTAGCAAGGTTTTTCGTATATAGAAGTAAAATAAAGAAGATATTTCTATTGGTTATTTACCCACATTGATATCAAAATAAGAAGAGCAAACTTCTTTTAACTTAATGTTACTATCTTTAATTACTATGATAATGTAGTTTGCAAAATATGTTGCAGGAGTTACTTGAGTCAAGTTGACGGAACAATAAGCTATTTGGATGCCTGTTTCTTTATTAATATTATCAGCATTCGAGAAAATATTGTACGTATTATTTAATTGTAACCTTTTGCCTTTAATTGACAAACCCACACAATCTATAGTTAATTTTAGTGAAAAAATATGTTATTTTATTATGATTTAATTTTTAACTGTCATTTACTTGGCATTCTGAAGAGGGTATGTGACATTTATATAGACAGCACTTTTAACGATGGCCTCTTTCAATAAAGTTAACTTCTTTTTTCATGTTGTACCTGCCAAAGTACAATGTTCACAGGTAGAAATCAGATGCTTTTGTAGGGCGGTGGTAATTTGAAAGTTGACAAGCAAATCATACCTAGATCAGTGCTATAGAATTTAGAATGATATATATGTTGGTTTTAATTTTTATTTTACAATCAAGCTAAAGAAAAAGGACACAATACAAAACATTTACAAAAAACAGTAAATACAAAAGCCAAAGTGAACATGAAGAAATGTTACGGACGTTACACCTTGTCAACATTAATGGTCCAATTCTAAAGTTGCTTTTCAGTTAAATACTAGGAAAGTGGTAGAAAACTAACTTAAATTGACCCAAGAACCTCTAATGTTAAATTTTGAGGGGTTTTAAACCATGGGCAGTATATAAATTAATACTAAGTTGTCAAAAAACAGCAAAAATTCCTTTTTTTTTAGATTTTAGCTCAAACTTAGCTCAAAAGGTTTCCGAAATGATATTATTGTACTTGTGTATTTCCAAAATAATTTTAGGGAAATACCTTACAGATTCATCCTGATTTCACAAGTTTTAATTACATAAACCCTAACTTCAATGTCATGGACTCTAGAAGATGGGACTGGCTATCCAAGATAACATCAAATTGAGCTGTATGGTTTAAGTACACCAATTCTGGTATGTAACTTTGATTGAGTCCTGTAAAAACAGTACCAATATTTCATTTTAGTCAGATTTGATATGTAAGAAGTTTTGGGCACAAACAAGGAATATCTGCAAAGTTTTTAAACTGTCGTGGGAACAGTACAAATCAGAGTATATAAGTCCAACAAATGTAACATTTGAGTGTAATTTGGGAGCTGAAAGTAGGTTTCAGGGTGTTATTTACTAGAGTTTCTTGTATGGTAGCTAATTACACAAGTGTTTTAAACTTTTAAAAAGTAAAATTATTTTCCTTTTTCTCCTTCAAAATGAGAAATGCTTATGTGCCTAAATAATATGGAAATTTACTTTGGAACTTGATTCAAATTATTGTTAAATATAGGCATTAAACATACCTTTGTGTATGTAAACTATTAGTTTGCATAAAGTCAATGCCCTAACTAACATTGAAGTTTTAATTTAAATCATAATGTCTTGAAAAGACAGTGCAAACTAGGCTTGTTGACATTATGTAACGTCCCGCAACAAAGGCAGGACAAATATTTCATTTCAAGGAGTTTGTCCAAAAGTTTGGTGCAAGTAATTACTACAGTTGGTTGTAGAGTATATGAAGTAATACAAGGATTAAGGCAGTTTTATTTTTTTTTAGACACACTTTTTGATGGCAAAACCAGTGAATATGAGGATTTTAGCATAATTTGG
Organism: Ophioderma brevispina; assembly: GCA_023653785.1. Taxonomy (NCBI): domain Eukaryota; kingdom Metazoa; phylum Echinodermata; class Ophiuroidea; order Amphilepidida; family Ophiodermatidae; genus Ophioderma; species Ophioderma brevispina. Next base: position 12,995 of record JAMKCH010080569.1, on the reverse strand, counting down.
CTCTAAAAGTTTTTCTGAGTGACCAAAGGAACATGAAAATTGGAATAAATCAACCTTATGTTTGATGTGTCACCTTATATTATTTGGGTCATCATTATGCAAAGCAATAGCAACTTGAAAGTGGTTATCATGAAAGGTGTTTAATAGAAAATGGAGGTCATGCTCTACAGTTCATATCTGTAACATATAATCAATGTAAGATTAAGCCTCAAAACATTTCTTTTCATAAAATATGGTTTGTCTAAGTTAAAAAACAGTATATGAAAAGTCTCTACAATTTACTTCAATTTTCACCCCCTTGGTTGACACTTTTGGTATATGTTAAAAAAACCAGTGCCATATACAATCACTGTCATTGTGACAAAGAATAGTGATACCCAACCCCCTGAAAACCTGCTTGAAAAAAATAGGGGGAATTATTTTAAACAGTTGATTGTTGAATTTCATGATTGATTGATTCAGAAACACTAAGAATGATGGTTGTGCTCAGGGGTTGAACTTACTGGAGTTCTAATCTTCGATCTCAAATCTCGGAACACTTTGATGTTGGGTTCATGCCTCATAGAAATTTGAATGGACACAATTTCAAATGTTAAAAATACTGCAAGTAAACTTGCGTCATTCCCTGGCATGATGGCAGTCTAGAATATGACCTCAGATGACCTTTGACATTATCCACACATGAAGAAAACCCCTACTGCACCTTAACCCAAAGTCTGCTGTAAATCTAACTTAAACTTTTCGAAGATGTGAAAAACGAAAACCTAACCAAACCGGAACACATACATACACATACGGACATGTGTGCTATCGCAAAATCCCCCTCTGCTTTTCAAGCCAGGGGGATAACAAAATGGAGTCCACCTATTCCACGTAATTCAAGACTCCTGAAGCAGAGCTTAAACATTGTCTTTAAAATCTAATAAATTTACAACACTTCACTATAAAGACAAATGGTTCAAGAAAATAATAGGCCACAAGGACCTCAGAGATTGCACATACAATGGCAACTAGAAAAAATAATCTTAAAAGCACATTTTTGAAGTCTACACATGTTCCGTTCAAAAGACATCTGCCTACCCAACTGGTTAACATGCTTGCCATAACCATAGTGTAGATTAGATTAACAAAAGCTCCCACTCAATTTGAGAAAGACAAAAGCTTCAGACAAAATGACTCCTATCAAAGTGTTCCAGATTTTCCTCTTAGATTGCAGTTTCAAATGCTCAAGCGGTTTGATCCCATACCTTTCATTTAAATACTTGTGATCATAGATCACAGAAATCATTCCTTTCTCAAAGCTTAACAAAAACTTGTTGAAATTGGTGGTGTAATTCTCATAATGCATAAAACAAGCACTGCCTTTCTATCACAACATTTGAAGCTACATTTCAAGATCTTAGCAACTTCATGATATTCAATAGATATCCTTTTAAAACGGTCATCTGTAACATCACACCAACAGATTGTTACAAGTGATCCACAGAACAATAGCATCACCTGATATGTAGATCCCACAACTTCATGCAACTTTACCATTTAGCCCATTTACATTTTGACTTCAGATTATCTTAGCATGTGACCTTGGACCTTATCAATATATGCATATACCCATATTGCATCAATGACCCAAATTTGGTTGCAAATGGATTTCTAACTTTTCAAATGGCACCAAAATTTTCATGTAACTAACATCCGGAGAGGCAGGTGTCCACACAATGGCGTACTGGTTAGACTAATAGTGTCCCCATTATCACTCGTTCAGGTGACACAATAGAGCCTCACCTCTATTGCACTGCCTGTTGGACATAAAACACAGTAACACTTTTAGCGCTTTAACTCTCAGATGCATATTGGGGGTTTAGTGCAAAAAGGCCCCATCTGCAATAGCTGCCAAGTGTTAGACTTGGCAGGAATAACACTTAATAAGAACACAACTGACAAATGGCAGCTATTGCAGATGGGGCCTTCTTGCAGTAAACCCTTGATATTACACTGCTCCATAGCCCCAGAGCACAACTTTTATTACAAAATTAACCAATTGATATTTACAGCTTATTCATACACGGGTGGATTTATACTTGTGAGCAATATCAACACGTCAAAGTTTGACATCCAAAAAGGAATGGGTTGCTTTTCTCACAAGATCTCTTACCATGCTCTTAAAAGCAGTAATATTCTAATGATCAACACCGCCAATAATAATTAGTAAAACAGTTCATGTTTTCCAGGTCTATTGTGACTTTAAAGCAGTAACATTCTATTGCAAATATTCTTTGACAAATTATTCAACACCACCAATAATAATTAGTATTACAGTTCATGTCTTTCTAGGTCCATTGTGACTTAAATGATCACAATGCTGTTCTTATGTTTTACAAGAGATACGTGATCTTCTGAGAATACACTTTTCTCCAACTTTAAACTATTGGGTGTAGAAGACCTACTGAGAACATTTCAGTGATTTATAGGACAAACTAGAAACAAAATGTTGACCTTTTTACTTTTCTCAAACAAACAAGTTAGTCCTTCAGGAAAGCACACTTGAAGTTTCTATCAAGCATGACTGAAGAAAAAGAATTTTTTCTTTTATAAAGATGCAGTTCCAAAAAATGGGGTGCACTCTTCTAGAAATGCCCTTGTGCCCCTTTAAACCACGATCGTGGTGGTGCCAGACTCTGCGCGGGGGGGGGGGGGGGGTCTTGGGGAGAAGTGAAATCTTGAGGGGGAAAAGAATTTTATGGGGAAAAAACATCCCAAATTTGAAGTTATTCAACCAATTTTGACCCCAAATAACTGATTTTTGTCAAACAATTCTCATTTTGGGGGTGGGGATAATTTCCCCCATATCACACCCCCCCCGGCACTGCCACTACCAAAATACTGATTCTTTCTATAAATTGATCAAAATATACAAAAGTACCACAATCAAAAATGAATAATCAAACTACACTTAATGTTTTTTCTTTTTTAAGAGTCAATTCTGACCAAATTGTTTTTACCAAGTATTTTATTCCTCTGTGCAGTTACATCAGCTTGTGTATCAGAGTAGAAAATATTTGTTCAACTAATGTTACAGCATTTTACATGCATAAAATGGCAAAACTAATATGTATATAAAACACACACTGCACTGACGTTACTGCATGGAAGAATAGACTATTTGCGCGATCCCCGAAATGCATCTCATTCGGTGCCCATTTCCATCCGGGAACTTTTACCAGCCTCAAGTCGGCTAATAACATACGGTTAGCAGCGAAACGTAAATACCAGAAAACTTAACCTATCTGTGACGTTGCACTATAGTTGTGTAATCGTCCGTCAGGTGACAAGTAGGGCACAGTTACGATAGAAAATATTACGTTTTGTCGTGAATTTCAACACCATTGCCTCGATTGTTTTTTGTTCCATAGATATTCTTCTACATTTTGTAAGATTAATTTCGCGTGAAAAGGTACTTTGTATTGTAATTTTAGGCACTGTTCAGCGACGCGAACGAACAATTTTTTTTTGTAAACATGACCTCTGGTACAAGTTCCCGGATGGAAATGGGCACCGAATGAGATGCATTTCGGGGATTGCGCAAATAGTCTATTTAAAAATACTCAAAAAATTGCAGCATCTAGCCCTATTGGCTGCAACTTCACATACATGTAATGCTTAAATTATAATTACCATTGTATATGTGTTAATTACATCTTTCATCCACTTAACTAATCTTACAAGTTATCTTTAACATGCAAGAATATGCAGCTAATAATCACACAGGTGTTTCTTCAACACTAAAACTTCATGTCACCTCAACATATAGGAAAACAGTACATTCATTTTAAACAAAAGAAATTTTCTTTTTGGCAAAAACCAACATAATTTTTCCCATTAAAGGGTTAAGCAGCAATAATGCATGAGGATTCCATTAAAGTAGGTAAAAAATCATGAACTAGTTAAAGTATTTGAGAAATTTATCATACCATCGCCTGCAAATTGACTTGCAAGATGGCAACTCTACATTGAACAGCCGATTGTGGTACCCACCAGTATACAGGACTAGTAGAGAATAAACAAAGATCATTAATATACATGCTTGCAGTCAAACTGTACTGGTCATGGTGCACAATATCAAAGCTTCAAAATCTGGGACATTTGCAGGCAAATGCTTTTTTAAGTCCATCTTTTTTTATATGCACCCATCAGAAGCTCAGTAACAGATAAAATGTAATGTTTTGTCTTTAACACCTCTTATGTACACAAAGGCAGCATTTTATAATACCTGCCACATGTTTTGATCGAGATCTCGATCACTTGAGCACAGTAAGTGTTAATGGATTTGGAGGGGAATTGCCACTTTGTCTAATATCATTTCGTCTAATATCCAGATAGTCTAATTCCATTTTGTCTAAAATCACAGTCTAATACCCACATACTCTAATTTCACTTTGTCTATTAACCATTTAGACTAAATACCATTTCGTCTAATCACCACATCGGCTAATACCATTTCGTATAATGCCCAGTTGGTATAATCACTACGTTGTCTACAACCATATCGTCTAATGCCATTTCGTGTACTACCCATTTGGTATAATCATCAGATTGTCTAAAACCATTTCGTCTAATGCCATTTCGTCTACTGCCCATTTGGTCTAATCACCAGATTGTCTAAAACCATTTCGTCTACTGCCCATTTGGTCTAATCACCAGATTGCCTAAAACCATTTCGTCTAATGTCATTTCGTCTACTGACCACTTGGTCTAATCACCAGATTGTCTAAAACCATTTTGACTAATGCCAGTTCGTCTAATGCCATTTCGTCTACTCCTCATTTTGTCTAATGCATGTATAAACAAAGGGCACCATATTACAATATAAATAACAAACACGAAATGACATGTTGCACATTATTTCCGAAATTCAGACCTTTTATATGTTACATAGCTTTTCTTAAACATTGCCCATTCACACATTTCAAACATAATTTGTGATATGTTGCAATGAGTGGACCTTTCAAATTTTATGCTTGTCAAAATTTGTTTGTTAAACACAGAACATTATTGCAATGTTGTCATGTTAAAATCTATTTTGTTGTGTGATGGATTTCTTTTTCTTTTCGTCTTATTTCTTATCTAAAATAAATAGCATATAACACAGCATTCGCGATGCTGACTTAGATATGTTGGCCCCAAAAATGGTTAGAACTAATATTGGAAAGACTTTTTATTGAAAACAGCTTTCTAAGCTAAAAAATGATAAAAGAAGACAAACTATACAAAATATTCAATCTGAAAGCCATCCATTTCATTTCATTTTATTCAGATACTCAAACAAAGTCAAAAAATGCACCACAGAATAGACATAGATGGTTGCACATATAAAAATTAAATGTACAAAATAACCACTTTACAGGTTACCAGGAAATTATTGCAGCTTGGGATATGAATAATAAACCAGGGAGTACCAAGGATATCCCAAAAAAGCCTTAAAAAAGCTTAATCCATTGGGTCCTTAATGCAAGAAAAAAACAAAACGAGGGGAAGCAGAGCAGCCGGCAGGACGAACAAAACAACACAGATGAGAAAACACCCAACATACCCCACGATGCCCAAAAAATGATCTAATACCGATCGTGTGCACGGGGTCAAACTCAGCCATCCTAGCTGGCCTAGCTTGTTCAGAAAGATGCTCCTTTTGGTTGATCATGGCCTGAAAAAATTTGTTTTGGGTGGGTCGAATCTTCTGAAAAAATGACCTTTTACGGATACCCTGTAGAACATCTCGTTCGGCTCCCTAATATTCAGGTACTTAGTGTCATTGACTAACAGGGCTGTGCGCATTATAGGCCAAGAAAAACAACAAAACAAAAAAACAACAACAAAAACAAATCTGTCTCAGAAGACCGCGCGCATTGCCTTTGCAATTGTGTTTTTGGCGCATCATATTATTATATCATTATTATTAGTATTTTAGATTTTACACTCAATGGAAAATCTTTAAAAAAAACACTCCAAAAAAGAAAGAAAGAGAAAAGAAAGTTTTAGCAGCGATTTAATAAATTAAAATGGCGTTCAAAATGCAATAACAACATTTTGCATTTCGCATCTTTAACCCCTGCATTAAAGCGTGCAATGGAGATTTCAAGTCATCTTTATTTTCTGTGATATGTGTTCTTTTCATATAGATTAGACGCTCAATAGATGCCCTACCTTTTATTTTGTTACTGAAATAACTTACACAAAAAAAAACAAAGGTGATTTGTATATGTTATATTTCAATAGAAAATATAGGATGAAATTTGTATTTGCTCCTATACGAATGACAAATTTCACAGTTTTGTACCAAAGAAAATGTCTCGGCTTAATCCTTAAGATGGGGATACTTTTGATATAAAGCTTAACAGTGCCAAAATCAGAATTTTCACATTTTTTCGGTACACCTAATTATTTGAAAAATCTCTTGTTGCACCTTTAACGTCTAGAAGTTTAATTGCAAATGTTAACACTATGGTGTGAACTTAAAGAAGGGTATATGTTTATAAACTTTTAGTTTGCCAGCTTCATGTTCATCTTCCAACCAAAACATCACAGTTTGTATGTTATTGACAAATTGTAGCACTGAGAGATCGGGGGGGGGGGGGGGGGGCCATCACATATGAAATGGACTATGGGTTGTAAGGCTGTGCACTTCAAAAAAACACAGGGGCACTTGGTTGAAAGATGACTCTAAAAATAGGGGTCTTTGGAGTGTGAGAGACGCCCAAAATGCCCCAAAAATAAGGGGTTTTTTTTTTTTTTTTTTTTTTTAAAAAAAAAAAAAAAATTTTGCAAAATTTCACCCAAATGGGGGTCTTGTGAGTTGAAAATATTCCCTTAACATTATGGGGGTTTGGGGTTGACAGCGTTTTGTTTAATTTTAATTTTAACAAATATGGGGTCTTTGGGTGACATTTGCCAAAATATATGGGGTCTTTGGGTGCAGGGATGCTGTGTGAATAAAAGGGGGGGTCTTTACAGGCCTTACATGCGCGGGCACCTACAAGATGGGATGCCGCCCCCCCCCCCCCCCCCGTGTGAGACCAGATTAACTAAATTCCTTATGCTTGGAACTTGATTTCACATACTAGTAATCTAATGAGGGACACATTTTGTTCAGTTGCTACGACAGTCTTTTGTAAATAATCATTGTTCGTCCTCGTCGCAAAAAATAAGAAAAACCTTTACGTAGATTCTTTTAAGCTCCAACGATTGGAAATACGCACAATAGCGTTATAACTACTTAATTATAAAAAAGAATTTTTCGTCAAGATTTTGCGTATGCGTATCCCCAATAAACGGCATACATTTTGGATTTCATGAGGTGCGGAAGGTTATACCCTTTAATTTTCAAAAGAAATACCCGGAAGTGGGTTTGTATTCAAGGTGGATATGATGCGTGAACAAGAAAACGCGATTAAAAAAGGGGGTCCCTTTTTTCCAACAGGCGATGTACGCGTTTGTTTTGTACATGGAATTAGGTGTCAAAAACAGCAAAATTGGAAAAAAAAGAAAGTTGTTTCTAACCCTAAAATGGTGCATGCACATACTTAGGTTAGGGTAATACTCAAATTAAAGGCCGACTCAGGATTTTCTGAGGAGGGTCGCCCTCAATTTCCAAAAAAATCGTTTGTTGTTTGCATGTACATAATGCTGCATTTTACTTTCATCACGGTGTTGACAATTGCTAAGCTTAAATCGAATTCCTTCATATAGAAAATCACAACTTTGTCAAAAATTCCGGATATCCGGGAATTTTTGTTTACACAGTATCCTAGGGGACGTAAGACTACACATTAAATGTTACTGCATCAAAACGAAAAATCGATCATCTCCAAATTTCGGAATTGTGACATTTTAGGTACTATCTTAGTTCTAGTTGACTATTTTAATTATTACACACAAAAAAATATTTCGAAATCTCTGAGGTCAGGGACTTTAACCAGGAGAATCAAACCATCATAAATATTGTAAAGAAAGCAATCAAGACATATACGGATTTGGGATGTATTTTTTTATATTAAGCGCAATGCTTGTACTTGTTTAGGGGTAGAAAGATGACATTAAATAATTGTTTCAGGGGTCTGTTCATTTGTCGATGGAAATGTCGTAAGGGTGCTTTTGTAAGTCGTTTCAGCATTCATATCACCTTTGCAAAGTGCCCCCCCCCCCTCCTTCCCCGGGAATAAAAATACATTTTGAAAACATATAATACAATTATTTATACCAGTGTCAAAATGAGATTCTGCCCCATAGAGAAATAGTACGGGGATTGTGGTTTCTAATGGGATAGTCGGCCTTCGACCTCTGGCCCAACGAATAGTAGCCCTTGTTTATTTAGTTTTAAGATATAGGTCTATATAAATTACATCTCGCAATTTTTATTGTGTACTATTGCTTCCAGAGTATTAACACCCTTAATACATTTCCAACTCATGGCATTTCCATAACATTACCCTTATTTCCAATAGGGATTTCGCCTATTTTCTATTAAAAATACCCATTTGCCGATTCGTGGACATATGAGTCATTGAGATGACGGGGCCATAATAGGTATGTTGGTAATCTATTTTGGTATCAATGGAAAGAAAAAAAGACCATTAACTATCCACTGGTATCACAAATAGAAGATATCAAAATCCAAAAGGGAGGTGGTAACCTATCATCACCCGGTACACCACCCCCTTGGAAAAAAACCATGTTTAAAAAAAGGCTTGGTTAAGACAAGGGATTTAAGGTCTTCAATGAACCAAAACGAGTTATGTAACTGCTGCTTATAGCACATTTATGGTTTCGTTTAGAAAATTTTTTGGGGGGTTCTCAGATTCTTTATGAACCATTTTTGAAGGATTTCATTCTTTCCATATAGGGCCGCCAGGGGGGGAGCGAAAATCCTAAGTCACATTTTTTCTTTAGAGTGTAGAAAAACAGCATAAATTAAAACTATTTGAACTGATCAAATTAAAAACCTGTTGCAACTTTTGGGATTTAGTTATTTTTTTTTTTTTTTTTGGTTATGCGGAGCCAGTTTAAGTTTAATAGGTTATTATAATATTTATTAAGGTATGAAGAATAACTTCCTTATTCCTTTGTAGCTGAAACTGGCAATTTTGAGTCTGTTTTTATTTTATTTTCATTTATCCCTTTATTTATTTACTTGAATCTAATCAGACTGTCACCGACTAGTTAATAATGAGTGAAATCTTGTTAGAATTCTTAACAGTTCCTCGGACTTTAAACACAAATTCCTAATAACAGTAGTTTACCTACGACAATGGACAATGGTGCCTCGGCTAATGTCCGTCCTCGTAGGACTTGGACATAACACTCATAATGGATTGATATTCTACCTTGAACCTGGAAAATAGTTCCTCAGACTTATAGTTCACCTATGAATTGTATACTAATTACTATTACTTGCAGTCCTTGTTGGACATGGACACTTAATATCCCTAAGGAATGATATCCACCTCTGCTCTGTCATGGCATCAATTTCTATAAGGACTAATAGTCCACCCATCTTCGGGGATTGGTTTTTTGGTGAAAATAATCCTTTGGAGAGGACAATGCTTGGACCTGTGCTAAGGCCAGGGTTGTTTTGTATCTCCATTCTCCATACAGGATACCATCCACATACGGTTTAAAAAAAATCGTCAGCTTGGACTGAATTGGGAATGATACCTGATTTGCCATAAGTGGTGTTCGTTATTGAATTCATTTCCAGCTTGTCTTGTGTGACAGGAGTATTTTATGTGGGCAACATTAACCCTGATAACTGAAAGTCACTGAAATCTTTGAGTGGGTACGTCTGTAGCAAACTAGATTGATGATTATCTTCTCATTGACGGCCATTATATACTTCTTTTGGATGTTAGACTAAAGGGTTATTAGAACAACTGATCATTAGACGAAAGGGGTTTAGGCAAAATGGGTTTAGACAAATGGTTATTAGACAACTGGTCATGTAGCCGAAAATGGGTTTAGACAAAATGGGTTTAGACTAAATGGTAAGGTAATTAGACCAACTCATCATTAGACGAGAATGGGTTTTAGACAAAATGGGTTTAGACTCAATGGCATTAGCCAACTGATAGTGAGACGAATTGGGTTTAGAAAAAAATGGGTTTAGGACTACATGGTTATTTTACCAAAAACCCTGGGTGATTAGGACTAAATGGCGTGTAGTTGTAGACAAATGATATTAGACGAAGTGGAATTAGACCTGTTGGATATAGCACTGAAAATGGTGTTTAGAAAAAACAAGGGCAATTAGACCATTCTGGTAGTAGATCAAGGGACAATAGACCGAAGTGGTTATGTGCCTAAGTGGAAATTAGACCAAGCTGATTTTAGACGAAACGGTTTTAGATCAAGTGGTTATTAGACGAAATGGAATTAGACGAAGTGATGATAGACCGGTTTGGAGCCAACCACTTACAGGTTGTGTTTAGCCCATCCACCCCAGTAACAAAGATACCAATACATGGACTTTTATGATTTTCAACACATTTTTTGATTAACAAATTGCTGCTTATTCCAAGTTATGACTTTCAAAGGAAGTTTTCAAATGTCTTTCCCATTTGCAATCTATATTCCTATGTAGAATTCACAGGACTCTTCCAATGAAAATCCATACTCCCTCTGATTTGTAAATTATATTCCCATGTAGAATTCACAGGACTCTTTCACAGAAGAGGTTTAGATTTCAAATGTACGGTAATTAAACAATGGGCTATTCCATTGGAAATCCATACTCCCTCTGTTATTTAAATCTTTCAGTGTAGTGAAGAATTTTTAAATTGCAATAGCCCATCCCTTCCCTAAAAATAGAGTACCCCATCACAAACCTGAATCACTGAGTAAGCGGGACTCTAAAGCTTCAATCGTCAAAACAACTACTGTTGCTCTGAAATCAATTTAATTGACTTTAAATTTAGAGTCACTGATGTTTTTATTTTATTTTTTTTTCATTTTTTTTTTCATTTTATTTGTGCCCAATCTACTCCAAAGTAAAATACAAATTTTCAGTCAAGTGTTTGGAAAAAAATTATGAAAAATATAAATCATTCACAAAGTGGGAGAAATTAAATATTACACATCTTAAGTACAGCAATATCTCAAACTGATTATCTCGCATTTTACATGCTTTACTTAACTTTTCAGGTATACAATGATCAAAGGGAAACAAAAAACTAAGGACCAAAGTTTTCTGCTTTTATACACAGGAGAAATCAATATCTACAGAAAGAACAAAGCATCAGATAATCTTGATCAAATTGACCAGCAGCCATTAAATTGAGAAAATCAAGATTTAACTGACCTGACCAAAATAAATCTGAACACAAAATTTTGAAACATTTTATAAACACTTGCCAACAGAGAAAATTGATTTGGAACAAAAATCAACTGTATACTTTGAGGCTTAAAATCAAAAGTAAACCATCAATGTTTTTTTTTCAAATCTTTTGTCAAATCCTGGATTTCCCAAGAACTGAATAACACTTACAAATGATGAACTTAAGAGAATATCACGAAGAGAAGAGAAATTACATTGGTCATTTTAGACAACTGAAAACTTTGGTCCTAACATAAAACAACTCAAAAAGAATTTCATAATTGATGTGCACATTTCATATGTGCTTATCTTACCTAAATGGGCCTATTGACCTTTAATATATCTTTTTCATGTAATCAGATTTTGCACATTTTACTTGGTTTTAAAATTAATTGTAATACATATATTTTTAGGACAAAAAAATAACTACATGATACACAGATATAATGCTTAATGTTACTTAATGCCACAGAACAAAGTACATAAACCAACTGATTTAGAAGCAAGAACATTTTCATTCAAAAAATCTGCGAACTGCAAATGATGGACAAGTTGTTTGCACTTCCCAGTGGTAGAAGCTCTCCCCGAGTCTTGAATGACAGGGTATATATGGTTGATGTTGGAGGGAAACATATGGCAAAATGGTGACCTTTTTACATTTTCCCACCCAATGACAGACAAACCCAGGAGAACACACGAGCAGGCATGTATGATATGTAGTGTAGCAGTATGTGGCGTCCTACAATATGCCCAGGTTTGGCTGCAACAGCTCCTTAAAAAAAACTTATTCCAAAATGTTGACTATTTTTGTACAATGTTGACTTTTGCACATTTTCCCACCCAATGACAAACCCACAGGAACACTCTAAAGTAAATTGTAAATTGTCGTGCCGAGCAAGCTCGTGCGCGGAGTGCCATCTCTCTTTCCTTAGCGTTTAGGCCAGACTCCTCCGTATTATTTTTGCTGTGGGGGTTCGCCACTCCTCCCGCACAGTGAGTCTGTTACTTCCCAGTATTGAATAACACTGGTACCCATTTATACACCTGGGTGGAGTGGAGTAATTGAGGTAAAGCGCCTTACTCAAGGGCACAACACGTTGGCTGCAGTGGGACTCAAACCTACGACCTTTAGAGTGCGGGACGAGCGCTCAATCCACCAGACCACACGTGCCCTCTAACACTCTGGGTCTCCTGCAATATGTACCTGCATATTTATAGTTAGTGGATTTATTTCTCTGACAGTCTATGTACACCCAGTCACATGCTCACGTAAGCGCCATCAGCTATGCAGTGGTTTGACGCATACTTTGACCAATTATGCATTGCGTTGCTATGCGCGATATCCCTGCCAGTTTAATGCACCTAACACTGACATATGTTAGATTCTGTCCGAGAATTAAATCCACCAACTAAACTGCAATAGCTCCTCTGGAAAACTAGAAAAAGAGATATGGCTATATGTTTCACTTTTCTGGACATCTGGCCATCAAAATAGACAAACATAACTATTTCATCAGCTAATCTGTCCAATAATTAAGATTTATAAAGAGGTCACATACATAAATGAGTCATAAATAAACTCATACAGCGTATGTTAATCGCGATGCCGGAAGATATGTTGCATCCTCTGTGC
>JAMKCH010080568.1:0-13819 GCA_023653785.1 Ophioderma brevispina | reverse complement strand
TTTGTGTTGTGTTAATTTATGTCCTTCAGGTTTGCACCCCTCCCAAAAATTCAGATGTGGTGCACACCTCTTTCAATATAGCGACTCACCAGAATGAATCAAATAGCTTACAAATTCACTTTTTTTAAATATTAAACTTGTCAAGCTTCTACATTACACAATTTATTTTCATTCACACAAAATTCTACCAGTGCAGTTGATCATTTTTTATGTGCATGAGCCGCTTTTGTTTCATTTTCTAAAAAAAAATAACTTCTGGAGGTGGTTTATTCTAAAATGTGAAATTATATTTGCCTGGGTTTGTTAAAGCACTGGCACATTTAAACAATGGTGCGCCCTCAAGATTTTCCAAAATTGTATTTTTGCATGGTTTGTAAAGGCTTTTATATACATTGACCTCACCTGAAATGATTAAGACAATCATGCCTTAGGGTAAACCAGAACGCTTCGCGACATTAACTTGCGCAGACGACGGAAATAGCGTTTAACACATGAAAACGCACGCCGTATGCATTTTCCCCAGGCTTGAACCCTGTTTGACCGGTTGGTGACCTTTGGTGGTTTTAATATCAATGGAGACGAGTCTATAATATCCAATTAATTACACATTTTTTTATTAAAGTTAAATGGCAAACTAAAAATTACCTTGATGGTCCTTTAACCTCTTATTAACGCCCCTATCTGTTTTGATATGTTATTTTTACGGCTAGACTATCATTAGAGCGGCAAATTGAAGAAATTTCAATATTTTGTTAAAATGTGCCAGTGGCGCGCTTTAAGGGCTTTACCAGATGCAAGTAATGTTTGAATAATAATAATATATGGGGGCATTGCTGGGGGGTTTTCTCAACTTTGGGTTTGGGTAGGGATGTGTCATCCGGATGTTTGAAACACTACCCCAAAAATATACCAACATGAAAAATACCCATCCTTATCTTTAACACTTTGTGTATAAGTTCTTGTTCACTTCCAGTGGTGTATACAGGGGGGGGGCTCATTGCCCCCCCCCCCCCGAAAACCACTTTGCCATTGCAATTTTTACCAAACTCGTCCATTCATGAAATCAGTATACCGATCAAATGGCGCCAAGGGAAAATGTAAAGCCATGTGCACTTCCTAAAGGCTTTTCCATAATTTGGCTCATAATAGCAGAACATAAATACATTTACATTGCTTGCAATAAAAATTTAAACAAAAAATCCAGGATATGTAAGGGGCAAAAAAGTTTTGAATAGTACCACCAAAATGCTTATTTATGCTAATTAGGATAAACACGCATGTGCCACTTTGATTTTTTCCACCAAAATATGCGCAATTTATAATTAGGCAATTACATAAAATTTTGAGCAAAAATAATTTAGCGTTAAAACATGGCATGCGAAAAACAAAATGCTGGGTCCATGTGGACCCCCTATAGACTTTTAAGTGTATAAGGGGTCTAAAGGTGTATAAGGGGGTCTTAAAAGTATTAAAGATGTTGAAACAACCTTCTCCATACTTGTGATGTTAATTTAGCTACACTTCTATATACCTGTGCTAAAGACAACCTGTGAGTTATGAATAATTCAGTGGTGTAACTGCCTTTTTTGTAGGGGGAAAAGAGTGGGGGCACATATATTTTCAGGGGGAGCAATCCTATATTAAAGGACCATGGTCCGATCGCTAATAGCCTCGTCCCAAGGGACCCTAGATTTTACCGTAAGTGGTCAAAATTTTGGTATCAAAGAAATTGTGGGTGAAAGATTCCCTACAAGACCCTGAGACCTTAAAGGCTATTTACTCCAACTTGAAGACAACTATTGATACAATACAAATTGTTGTAGTCCATTGAAATACATACTACACAATGAGCTGGCATACCACCCAGGTACAGTGTAGTGCACAGCACTGGGTATTTCAATGGTTTAGAGCAATGTATATGTGTGTCAATACATGGATTTTGTTTTTTCCAGCTGGAAGTCAATCTGTACCTAAATTTTACCAGTAAATCGCACTCTTTGATTGCGTTGTAATATTTGCGCCACAAAATGCGCGCGTAGGTGAACTAAACTGCGAGCATGCAGGAAGTGATGCATATTCATACATCATCGGTGGATTGTGGGACAGAACTTTAGGTACAAATTGATTTCCGGTAGGGAACCCCAAAAATCCGCGTTATAGCAGGCCAATCTTCAAGTGGAGTAAATGGCTTGCAAAGTCTCAGGTTTTGTGTAACGCAGGTGGTTACCAGAGCAGAATACAAAGTTACCCCATGGGAATGCACAACAAATAATTAGTTATTTTATGAAATGAAGTAAGTTTAATAGTGTGCATCTATAAACAAATATTTTGAATTACTTAGTTCTCCACTACTTTGCAATTATTTGTGTGATGCTTTCAATCCGTTTATGTTAAAATTAATGCAATGCGACATTGTGGTTTATATTAAGTGAAACAGTATATGAAATACTGATTTAGTGTGATTTTGTGTGCTGTGATTTTGGACTCATATAGTATATTGTGTGAGCCTTGTTATGGGAATGTGTCTGTTAACAATTGATTAAAATGCTTAGCGGTTAATGTCTGTATATATTTAGTTTCGAGTGCATTGGCAAAAAATCAATGCACGCGCGCTCAGTTTGACGACGAATAATGGCACAAGCCCCGCAGACTGACGCAAGTGCATTGATATCTGCCGTGCACGAGAAACTAAAAAATATACAGACGTTAACCTAATTCATAAATGTTAATTAACACAAGTTTTACAAAAAAATCTAAATTTCATGAAATCCAATGCAGTAATGTTTGTAACAAAAAAGTACATCCCTGTCCACAAAATGAATCAATCCAACCTCACACGTAAACATTGTAAACACACTGCGTACGCTCTTTAACATAGGCACTGTGCAATGACAAATATCAATGCATGATTCTTGTCCAATCACATTTCTTCTCATATAATAAACGTAGGGCACATGTGGTCCAGTGGATCAGCGTTCGGCCCGCACGCCAAAGTTTGTGGGTTCGAGCCCTGCTGGGGTCAATGTGTTTCGTCCTTGAGTAAGGCGTTTTACCTCAATTACTCCTCTCTACCCAGGTGTATAAATGGGATGGGTACCGGCATTATTCAATGCTGGGAAGGTAACAGACTCGCTGTAGATGAGGTGTGGCGATCCCACTACAGCAACATTATATGGTGGAGTCTGGCCCAATCGCTTCGAAAGAGAGATGGGCAATCCGTTCCTGTGTACACAGGTCCGTCCCCTTTACCTTTACCTTACCTTTAATAAACGTTTATGAATTCTTGTTATGACACTTGGGATCATTATAGTCTTCAGGAATTTGAGGTCAGAGGTCATCTAGGGGTCATTTGGCAGAAATGCTTGCTTTAATAGAAATGGTGTGGTACTTTTCAAAAGAAGCTCAGAACGATCCTTGAGAGGTCAGAGGGTGTTCAGAATAAAAGGTCAAAGGTCATCTAGGGGTCATTTGAGGCTGAGACAATGTCTAAAGAAATATGGAGCATTGACATCGGAGTGCAGCATCCGGTTCCCAAGTATTTTGCCAAGTCCATGATTCTGAATGGCCCTAACATAACATAGCTAAACTTAATTATTTATGCTTATTTTGGCATAGTTGTACCATAGTCAACATGCATTCCTTTGAAGACCTCCCAAATAGCTCATCAAGTGTAACTTTGTTTGAAACACATATACTTTTCATGTTTAAATATGCTTGTAACATTCTTGGAGGTATAAAAACATATTCCTTGCAATTATTTAGCATGCACTTCTCAAACCACTAGTGTTCACATTCCACCTTTCCTTTACTCTGCATATGTTGACCTCTTATGACCTTTGACCTTGATATAGTGACTTTTAACCCTACCATGACATACAATCCTCAATGGTGCACATGAGTTTTGTGGCAATTGGAGTTAAGGTGTCTATGCGCGAGCAATTTGAAAAAGGTTAACCGAAACTTTCACACACACACGCACACACACATACGACAAGGTTCAAGATCTGACCCCGGTTTGACTGCCAAAAATGGGGAAAAGTTCTTAATATAATCATAAAATATACTTTTTCTATAGTGAAATTGCGTCCAAAATCTGAATCTGAAGTCAAAAAACCTGCTAACGTTTTCTAGATGAGATGAGATGGCTGATATAATGGGGAAACACATTGAATGGCTAGTAGAAAGAACTAAGACTTCACTGGAGAAAACAGCTAGCATGCCCAGCACTTTCTGAAGCACTTTTCCTGCAAAGCTGACACTCTTGTATCACTGTCCGACATCAAGGACATGATACAAACCCAAATTCTCTCAAAAGTGAAAGTTTATCATCAGCTGTAGGTGGCATTATTTCTAGTATTTGAATGCAGTGTTTGTGGTCAAAATTGTGAAAATCCATTTGTTAAAAAAATTACATTTTAATATAAAGCAGTTTTGACAAAAATAAATACCACATCCTTATAGGCAAGGGTATAGGGCATGAGCCATTAGTTTTGTAGGCTTAGCTCTTGTCATTTTCACATGTAAATTTGTTTAACAAATGCCTTTATTTTTTTCACACTTTTGAAAATTAGGGGTAGGGGTAACATGTTTGGACTTTGATACACTTTTAAGTCGTAATATCTATTTGAAAGTGCTATAACCTTGTAGCTGACATAATTCCAAATCAAGAGATTTGACTCTTCAGGGCCTTCCTATCCAATTTTAATGGTTTGTCCTAAGTTTTCATTTTTTCCTCTCTCGAACATTGCCATTTTTTTGAGTGTATTTGTCATGCGAAATACACAGTTAGAAGCAAACTTAAACTATTTATGCTAAACTGTTTTATTTGAAAAACTGCACCATAATGTAATAAAAAAGATGAAAAAACAATTGGGTTTGTATTTTAAGAGAAAATTGGCAGTTTCAATTGTTTGGTAAAACAATTTTCACCAAAAAGTGTTCATTTTTGCCAAGTTTGGGCGAAAAACCTATTTTTTATGAAAGATGTGAAGTATGGTTTTCCTTGTTGCAAGATTTAGAAAATACAGATATTTTAACCCCATAAATAGTTGCAGATAAGTCATTTTTTCAATCCTTACATATTTTTTTTTCACACTTTTGGCAGTCACACCAGGGTCCAGATCTTAACCCTTTTCATACACTGACTGACACATACCTACACCTACCCTATCTACCAACCATGTGATAGCACTTTAGTTTCAAATAACCCACCCATTTCAAACTTGAGGTTAACTTTAAAGAGGAATGACCGGATATGAAGTTTTCATCTTGAATAATTACCTTCACCCCAAAACCCCATTCGTAAAGTTTCGCGCCGATATTTTAATTTTTGATGTGCGAGCGAAAAACAATTTTTGTAAGCCCCATAAGTACTGTGTAAAATTAATATGGTCGACCAAAAGTTGGCACATTTTCACCATAACTGCCAACACACCAAACTTCTTTAGTCTTAAGATTTCACAGGGTATGTAAAAATAGTAGCTTTCCTTTGATACCAAAAGTTTGACACTCCGTGAAAAAATCTGGGTTCGCGAACGAGGTTATAACGCTCGACCCTGGACTTTAAAAGAAATAGATATTACTGCCAAGGCCATCACATAGAGAGGTGTGTGGTGACCCCCCCTCCCCCCCCCCATTTACAGACTTCTTTTGGCAAGATGTGTTTAATGTTCAAATAGCAATAGTAGTGGAATATTTTAATGAATAAATATTCCTTGCTTAACAGGTTCAGGCGGTGGCGGGCCAAGCTTAAGCCTCATTCATATAGCAATTCACCAAAATGTCAAAAGAATTACCGCAACGAGTGCAAACCACAAACCAACTCCCCCCCCCCCCCCAGTTCCCCCCCCCCCCCCCGGCCGAAAGAAAAATGAACGGATTTGAAAGGGAATCAGCAATTTGGGACAAAATCACCAATTTTTTGGGAAAAATCAGCGATTTGGGCCAAAATTGGTTTAAAATCTCCAAAGTTTGATATATTTCCCCCCCCCAGAATTTTTCACTTCCCCGCCAAAAAAAAATTCCTTGCCCCCCCCCCCCCCCGAAAAAGAAGTCTGGCGCCGCCACTGGATCAGCAGGGTGTTTTTCACATTCCATCACCTCATCATTTTTGTATCTAAAACTTATTTCCCTGCTCCCCTTGCCATAGTTTCCTTCAATAGCCGTATAAGCCATATCAGGCTAAAAAAAAAATCGACATACTAGTAGCAAATTGACAAACTTCAGTACCAGTTTATTCACTTTCATTTGAAAATTCCCAACCAAATTACCATGTGATCTTAGACTTTTAGTTCGGTCTGATTATGATCAGACCTAAAGTTAGGAACAATCCAGGCAAGATAGGAACATTTTTGTTCCTATTTTCTTTATTGAAATAATTAGTAGGATTTTTTCTAAAGTAGGAATACTTTTGGCTTAGGAATGATTATTGTTCCTAAGTCCACTAGGAATATTCCTACCTTTTATGAAATAGGGCCCAGAATTCCTTTGCAAGAGTTATTGCAGCGAAAAAAACATCACGCATAATTATGAAATTAATCCATACTGCAGTCAAACGGCCGTGAAAATAATTTGGAGTTTTACAAAATGTGAAAATTCAGGAAAAATTAATAGGGTCCTCACAATAATTTTCTGACTGCTGCCCGATGGGCAGTGACATTACTATGACTGTTCAATCTGCACCTGCCATGCTTTTTGACACATGTTGAAACGTGCCAGCTCAGTAACTCACATACCTTTGCTTTGTTTGTTTTCTAGAGTTGAATTTGACAGGTGAAAGGTGGATTAATACCTTCACTGCATGTAACATTCATGGGCAATACCTACAAACGAATGGCTAGTGGGCTATTCGAAAAATCACATTTATGCATCCTGCCAGAACTGTGTTTTTAAAAAAGAGTGAGTGGTTTGTGGTGAAGTTTATTCCAGTTATGTTTCCTACACTCACATTTCAACGGAACAAGGACTATGTTGTATTAGACAACCACGCTTCGCGCTTCTTTTTTTTGTTTCTGCAAAATATTGTGCAGTATGGTGTGCAAAATTTTTTACAGTATTTAATTTTTCTACAAAAATTAGTCCACTGATAACAAGTAACACCATTTACTAAAATAAGAATTGTGTCATTTTATTAGTCCTGCATTAAGTGATTATGAGGGTTTTTTTTCGTAGTGGATATGGTAACCTTGACTTTTGTCATATATATGTCACCTCCGGGGAAATCAGGTATCACAGGAAAACTACGTGGGCTGTCACATCACTTGGCTTTTTGGAATGACGGGTTCGTTAGCAGCAAAGATGTCACAACACGACGCATCGACCGAAAAGGAATTGTTATTGATGGGTGAAAAACTTCGCCCATAAAATAACACAAATTCAACAAAATTGACCGACCAATAAGGCAATTATTGCTCTTTATATTTAAAGCGACATGCCTTAAGTTGTTTTAAAGGCACATGCATTAAGATTGATTTTTAATTCCCCTTAAGAGCACGTCTGATATTTGTGGCAAAATTCATGTCTTCAGCAAATTAATTATACCACCTGTTTCTTCTGGAGGTGAATAACCCTTACAAACTTTATAAATCTGAATATCGCCATTTGAAAATGCGTCCATCTGGATTACGTTGATCAGCCGTAAGATCTGAAGCGACGCTCTCGTTATAACCAAACTAAAAGCATCAAGTTTAAATATATGGATAATGTTAATATTGATAAATCACAAATGAACATTCTGGATGAGAATCTTATTTGGACATAGAATAAATAATACACTTTTTGAAGAAAATATAAATACTTCTGATATTGCATCTAAAAATTACCGAAGCAAAATTTGGTTATGCAGTTTGTGGCTTTTACAGTTTAAGGGGAATTTAATGTTTCGTCCCCACGCCACCCTCGTAAAAAAACAGCCTGTTTGCGCTTTATATCATTTAATAACCAAGGGACTGCATAATTAATTATACACAATGTATTTAATTTCGAGATTTTTTACGATGGTTTGTCTGTAACATGATTTTGCTATATAGTGCATCCCATCGTACAAAATCATATAATAGAATATGTACATTATATTATATATATTATCATTGCATAAATTAATATTTCACTCCTTTGACTGAATAAACGCAATTCTATCTAAAAGGAAACGTTAGGAGAAACATAAATGTCTCCCAACGTCTTCCTGAGTACATACAAAGTCAGTGTCTCCTAAGGTAGAATAGGGATATATCACATACAATCGCCTTTCGGGTTTGTATCTATTCAATAGTTTTCAATGTACGTTCCTGATATCGGTTACAAAATATTTTGATCTAATTTGTCAAATTTCTCTCATTTATCATCATTAACCACTATTTAAAATACATGCTCGTGTCATTGCAATGCTCAAAACAAACATTATCGACTGATTTATTAAACATACTTGACGGGCAAATAGGCGCGTAAAAACTGGACCCATTATTAGCGATTAAAAATAAGCAACACTGTTATTCAATATGTTACTTTGACTGTGTTTATGTTGGATGCTACTAACCGTTATGCCAGAACTGAAGTGATACTATATTTTTGTTAACCCGAGTGGAACTATAAGTATCGTGTCTAATCCTCCATAAACAACACTCCGCCAAAGCAAGCTATTAGAGTAACTGTTTATCCTTGAAACATGGTGTTCGATATATTCGTACCACATTAATGAAAACCCTCATATACATCAAAGTCCAACTCCTATTAGCTACTAGAAATACCGTCAATCATGTGATATCGACTTACTGCTCATATCAAGTAACATGTCTGCATCGTATAATACCCTCTACGAACGTAGTATCTACAATCTATGCTGTCAGTCTAACTTCATTATTGTGTTGAAAAAAAATATTTTGGTTCTCGTTTACAGTATTAGTTAGGTGAATTCACGGCGCCGACCGTCAAAATAATGTGATTTTGTACTGTTTCTTTCCGAACCGCGTATCTCTTAATTAACGACGTTTGACATAAATATTGATCTTAAATATAAATTCCTTATGTTATATTTTGTCAAATTAGAAAGCCTTTCAGAAAGTTTTAGCTGCTATAACGGAATCTTCCCTACCTCTGTGCCTGACGGGTTCCAGCGCTAGACTTGATGGGCGCACCAGTAACCGCACGCGTTGGCTTAAAGCGACGGGCGTTTTTTTACACTCGCGCACAAAGAATGGCATACATTGACGCGTGCGTACAAGCTGCGTCAATGTTATTACATCACTGCACGAGGTAGAGAAATGGGCTATATCAATGTTGCTACTATAATAGTAGGAGGCCCATGGAGAATTAAGTTACTTCACGAACCCAAATCAAAATTAACAATAAATTGTTTTCAATGTTCAGAACCAGTCAATGTTTTGTACATCAATACTGCGTTGGTCTTTAACATCTATACAGTGGCATTTGGAATTGGTAGAAGAACATTCATATGCATTTATATGCAAATCGTGACTGATGGGTTTGTTTTTGGAAAAAGTAAGGGCAGTGCCGAAAAGTTCTATCTTTCTTCAATTTCATTGACGCGTTTTCACATCACAATTGGTTTGTTTTTTGAAACTGCCAGGGAGGTGCGAGAAAAATTAGCCACTCTAAGTGTCTTAGAGATCCGGATTTTCTCGCACTTCCAGATCATTTTCAAAACAACAAGTCACTAATGATGCGTCAGGTCTTGGCACTATTTATAGAGTATAACTTTGGACATTTTGGAGTATAGAATGTTTTTTAATTTATTTTAAAACTACCTAAAATTTAGATAATTACGTTAATTATTAATGTTTTATTTTTTTTATTTTTTTTATTGCTATTGTTTTCTCAAAGTATGACGGATAAGGACCACGCCTCAGTTCACTCGACAGGATAATTGCACTTGACCGTATGGGTCATTGCAGGCAGCACTCGAGCCGCCGGCTCTCGTACTGCCCCTGCACTGACCCCATACGGTCGCGTGCGATTTCCTGTGAATGCCTGGCTGGTCCTACCTTATCATAACTTCCTTTGACACTGCAAAATATCCTTATCACAGCATTGGGGAAATAATGCTTGTATATCATGCACACATAACAACATCTAAGTTTTTTATTGTCTGCACATGGCCAAACCTTGTATTAATAGATTAGCGCAAAGCGATTTAACATTTTCGGTCAACCATGGCACAAGTCCTTCTATGATTAACAACCCTTTGTAGAACTGAATGCATCATACCCAGTCAAGCCAATTCCTGTTACGGAACTTGTACATGTACATAATATGTTTGTAATGGCAACAAAGGCCTATAGTCCCTCCGCATGGTCGGGGATTGATTGTGTGAGCACACCCGGATTGACCCCGTATTAATACCCCATCCCTATCGGATATGCCTGATCTCATCTAATTTGAAATCTCTATACCAGAATAAATGCCAGAGTCTAATTCCAGGGGCTTTCAAAGTCTGTGCCGCCTTTTGACTATGTTCTTGTCTTTTATCACTGCTCTTGAGATATTTCCTGAGGTGATTATGTCACTTTGTTTCATGCTGCCTTCTATACAAGATCTAGATGTTTGCTCTGAAGCTTTTCTCCGCGACGAAATTATCCAGTCCCTTTTGGTTTCTTATTTGTTACATTACACAAAAGAACTTGAAACAGTATGGAGTGTATTTTTTGGGGAATCCTCTCGATCCAACCTCTTCTGGTATGCGTTTATATGCGTTTTTGGAACCTAGGTCCTGTCGTTCATGCCTTCCTCTGCAGAGTTTATTGATTAAAAGATGCCTTTGTGAATTCTCTGGATCCAATCTCTACTGTGAAATATTTAGCTTCCATACTGCTGCTAGTCCTTTCTTGATCAGATCTTCATATTTCATCCTTTTCCTGAGGTTGGCCTGTGCTACGTTCTTGCGGCATGTTGATCTTTCCTATACTCTGCACACGAGTAGCATAGGGCTTGTGCCATTGATCTTGGGGTATGTGGCGAGCACCCCATCTTGTGCCAGTGAGTTTATTCAAGATGTTATTGCGTAAACATACTTTACTCGTTTTCTTGATGTGGGTCTTATAAGAGAGAGTGCGGTCCAAGGTAACTCCTAGGTAGACAGGATTATCTCAGTGCTCCAGGTGTGTAATTCCAGACCAGGTTACTTTAAGCTGACGTTTGGCCTCACGATGGGAAGCACACACCTGTTTTCTTGGATGGATTTTCACGTAGGTTGTTTTCCTCACAATAAGGAGTGAGTTCATCCAAGCTTGGAGAGTCTTTCTTCAACAACTGTGAAGTCTGCATCTTGTGTGCTAATTCCAAGATTGTCTGCGTAGATAAAAACGACAGTTTCCTGCACTCCTAGGTTGATCATTGGTATAGGTGTTGAACAGGAGAGGTGCGAGCACGCTCCCTTGGGATAGTCCATTCTTGTGCCTACACCATCGGCTATTTCTTGATCCTAGCTGAACAAAGAACGCCCTATTTGCAAGCCTAATTCCCTGATATGGTACTTCAACAACTGTGTACATTTGAGACGTATTTGTCAGCGCTTTCAGTTGGGGTTCCTGGTTATCGCTCTTTGTGTAGAGAATGGAAGGGCTGACATATCTGGAAAAAAAGCTCATCCATTCAGTATATAGCGGGCGGCCACTGCTTCAAGGTTTTAATTAGACCAGAAAGCTGTAGATAATGATTTCTCACGATAATCTGCTCACAATATATTTTTAATAAATCCCCAATTTTGCAATGCTGTTTACATTGTCATTGTTAACTCTCTGTGGAGGTTCTTCAGGTTTTGGACTATCACTCAGACCCTTGAATATCTCTGGACCAGAAATTTCATAAATGATTGATGGATGAATGGGATGTCCCTTTCCCCTATGTAGTTGAGGATTATAGAATGAACAGTGACGTGACACTGCGTTTTATTCTGGACACGGTCCTATATTTGTTGAGCTTAACTAGAGATGTCTGCAGGCCTAGGTAGTACCCGACAGGCTAACTGGATAATATGTACGGCGCAAAATTGGTAAATGTTTAAAATGATTGTAATATTCTTTTCACATGTATAAGTTTAAATAAAATGTCATTTGGTACATAAAGTGTTGCAGAAAATTTTCAAGCACGCCTTCCAAAACAATACCAGGTTCTGCACAGAAGTATCCACAACTATTGCAAACATGAATCCACCTTCCACCCCTTCCCAAAACTCTCCACGAGTTTGATTTAGCTAGCTGATAGAACCGAGAAATTCCAGTTGGTCTTTTAAGGTTTAATCAATGGATTTCTCACTATTGTATTTACATTCCTTTTGCATTTACCAGATCAATAACCAACCTTTTTTGAAAAAGCTTTAGTCGCACTTCATTATCCAAAATTTTGTATACCTAATCTCTAATTAGGTACAACTCCTTTCTATTCATAATATTGTTACTATCCTATTATAACATTCCATCATCATAAAGTAATCACATCAAGATAATTGAAATGATTGTACTCCTATCCATTAGCATTCACTATCAGTTACAATATGCTCATCCACCAAGGACACAGTTCAGTGGGTTGTATTTGTACATACATTGACATGAACTGAACTTGTGTGATCTGGGTATCATATATCATATCCAACAACCAGGGGGTATATTTTCTAAATGCATTGGTGAATGAAAGCTACTGATCTGTGCCAGAGGAATTGAGCTTTTACTAGCTCATAGTGATTGCATTCTGATTGTAATCATTTATTACCTACTTCACAAATACTCTTCGCAAGCCAATTTGGCTGTTTGTTACACATACTAAATATATTACGTTTCCCGAAACTTCACAAAATGGACTTAATTATTTCAAGTTATTTTAATTGATTTACATGTACTTTTATAAACCCTAAGTTATCCAATTGAGAGAATTTTAAAGGGGTGTGTGCTAAAACAATTAAAATTCAGTTACACTGCAGCTGGATATATATTTGCTACAACCGTTACTAAACCAGCAAAAGCAAGAAACGACAGAAAAAAAACAAGCTCATTGAGTTAATCACCAACAACAAACTGAAAAACAAACTGTGAAAACTTTCACTGGAAGTTCATTACAGAAGAATCCATTGACCAAACAAATCACAAAATGGATTTCATCTCGAAAAACAAAATAAGACGTCACAGAGCTAAGTAAATTGGATACAGGAAGGAAACATAGAATGGGTCTTTTCAAGTGAAAATAAGTATAAGGCTGGACAAAATAGAATTTCGTGCAGATTTATATACAAAGAAGATCTAGAAAAAAATGAAGGCCAGGAAAGAATACTTTGAAAAGAAAGTTAGAGACTGGATCTAGACATTGTTGGTTCCATTCAGGAAGATGAAATGAAGAGAGCGGGTACAGAAAAACAGAAAGAGAAAGTACTAAGAAAAAAATAAAATCTAAATACGGAAACATGTAAAAGCGATCAGAAGAAAGATCAGAGAACATGTCAGGAAATAGGATACAGCTCGGATGATAAAAGAAACAGTCACAAAATTTCTGTGTATATTTTTTATAGATTAAGAACGAGTTAATACTCCGTAGCCTTCTGATATTTCTGAGTGCACTGCCAATGATCGGCGTACTGACCACTACCTAATGATTACAATTGGCGTACTGACCACTACCTAGTGATTACAATTGGCGTACTGACCACTACCTAGTGATTACAATTGGCGTACTGACCACTACCTAGTGATTACAATTGGCGTACTAACCACTACCTAGTGATTACAATTGGCGTACTGACCACTACCTAGTGATTACAATTGGCGTACTGACCACTACCTAGTGATTACAATTGGCGTACTGACCA
Source organism: Ophioderma brevispina (assembly GCA_023653785.1). Classification (NCBI taxonomy): domain Eukaryota; kingdom Metazoa; phylum Echinodermata; class Ophiuroidea; order Amphilepidida; family Ophiodermatidae; genus Ophioderma; species Ophioderma brevispina. The sequence continues at coordinate 12 of JAMKCH010080568.1, read as the reverse complement.
CTACCTAGTGAT
>JAMKCH010080561.1:0-15257 GCA_023653785.1 Ophioderma brevispina | reverse complement strand
TTAAACATATGCAAGTGGTGTGAAAATGAAACTGAAGCAAAATATCCCACCAAACAGTAAATAAACCCAGGTACCATCTATGCTAGACTTAAACATAATAGGAAAGTAAAGGTCAAGTGCCGTCACTATTTGCAGTCAAACTGTTTACCGAAAAAAAGCATAATACATGTCACTGAAGATATATAACAAATCTCTTTCAATTCAATTCACAGTAGAGTGAATAACAACACTAGCGAGTTGGAAGGATATATCATGCTCTTGACAGGCCAAGAGAAGGAATCTTTTCACCATGGTCTTTTGATTCCAAGACAGTCATTTCAAGTCCAACAACTTCCTTATTATTCTGCTACACGAGTGGGTGAACCCATAGTTAAAGACACTATCAGTGATTTACCCAAGAGTCAAAATATTTGAAAAATTGCAGAAATAGCTTAAAAGTGAAGTATAAATCTGTAGAATAAGTTATTTTTACAACTGAAAAATTGACAGGAAAGGAAGAAAACAGCAGTGCTCATATCAAAGTTATTTTTTATTTTTTTTATGTCAGGCATATCTTGGCATTAACAGCTGTAATCAAGGAGATTACGCTGACAACTGGGCGCCACAGATAGCACACCAGGTTTACAGGACAGTCCATTGTTCTCCGACACCAGGGGATTACTCTATCGGAATAGACTGTAGTGAGGTCTTTGTCATGGCTCATCTGCCCGGATAATTGATTTTCACGGTCCTAGTGGGATTTGAACCCAGGACCTTCTGCACCAGAGGCAAAGGCCTTAACCACTGTGCCACACTCTCCATTCAATTACGTGTTGCAGTAAGTGTCCATACAGACTGTAATGATTAAAATATCCGATTTTATCCTTATTAGGCTGCTTTATAAGTCTTAGCACTTCCAGGGTATGTTAGGATACTTGTTACAAGCATGCAAAAATCTGATTTTTGATGATTTTTTTTATTTCTGATTTAGCAAATCACTGATAGTGCCTTTAATTGTTGGGCCTGTACGTACTGCACTCAAGTTCTGGAACCACACTGCAGTTTCTGCACACTGTTGGATTTGGACATTGGGGATTTCCATGCCTAAGAAAAATGATGCTCCATGGACAAGTCTGTTTTGCTGACTTATTGTTCAGTGGAACATATCTTGAGAACCATTCAACCAAAATGAACAATTTTTTTTCAGGCAAGATGTTCAATTACCCATTTTTTATGATAAAATAAAATCCATAGATATCAAATTAAAAAAAAGTGGAAAAATATCACTTTCATTATGGGTAAAGTTTTTATTGGGTCACCCTGTATTATCTGCACACTAATTCCAGACATACAATGTACACAGCTATTTGTCACACTTTTGACTGTGTGACACATTCGGAAAATGTGGTATAAATAGATGAGTCAACAAAAAGAATATTGCTGATGCAAAACATGCCACTTATTTTGCATATGCACATGTGTTAATGACATCATATCTAATCCAACAGTCATTTCATATGAGAGTGAGAAGGGGTCTTCTCTTTTACTTTTTGGTTACATGTCTTAAAGTGGCCCATTAGAAATGAACAAGTAGTATCAATTTTGATATCAGATAAAAGGATGGTATTTTTCTCATTGTTGTCCTGAAATTTTCAGCTTCAGATCCTTTTTTCTCAAATACAGATAAAAAGTACTGTTATTATGGTTAACCATCAATATTAGCACAGGTAGCAAGGCTTGAAATAAGCCGGGGCAAGGGGCAAATTTACCCCTGGCTAAAAGGTAAAATGCCCCTGGTTCTGAAACAAAACTGTGTACATTTGTATATACTCAGGGGGCAATAAAATGTTAAAAACAAAACCCAAAAATGCTCCTTGATCTGAAGCCCCTTTTCAAGCCCTGCACAGTAGGAATAGGGCCGTTGCACTATGTCATTATCCGCGTCTAGGCCTCAAAACCACCGCAGTCTGTTTCCCACCGGCACTTGATGGTCAGTGTGTACAAGTGTCAGTTCTCATATCAAGTAGAGAACTGATAGACAACGAAATGAACAAGCATTTAACATGCATAGCAGTATAGCACTACTGGGGACCATTCTTTGGTCACGTTTGTGACCAAAAACCGTTGATTTTTTACTTTCACCCATGCTGTTTTGTTAACGTAACCAATCTGTTATTACTTTTTTAAGCATTATTAATAACCTTGAGTCTATAAGCCTAACCAAAAATAATATATCCGCCACTTTCACTTGATTGGTTATGCTGTCATTGGGGAAAATAAAGTTCGGTCAGTTGTTACCACGTCCAGATGGTCACACACATAACCCCAAACTTTGGGGTGGGGGGGGGGCACCATGACAAAATAACCATCTATAACCAAAAAGTGTAAACATTAACATTAGTGTATTGGTAGGTTTGGACTAAAGTTTTAATACTTTAAAAGTAAAACCTATTTGGTTACGTTGACAAACAAAGCATTGGGCTGCAGGGGTAGCGCTGCATGGTAAAAGTAAGGTGTCCAGTGTAAGATAATTGGACCCCTTAACCCCACCTTTAGTCTGAAAACAAGGGGTCCACCAGAAAACAGGGGTCCCCGCAAATATGATTAAGTGTCTAAAATGTTGGTTCTCGAAACATTGCATAACTTCCTAATAGCTTCCAGTCATGACTCCGAAGTGTCCTATTATTCACTCAGATGATGTAATGGGCCGTAGGATTCATCTCTAAGTTTAAAATTCACCTTCAATCCAAAAAGGACCTATCTCGACTTGTCCACTACAATCTCCCAACATATTGCAAAAACAAAATCAGAGTAAGAACTCAATGCAAAACAGAAACAAACGTAAAGCAAAGAAGAATGGCAAACAGAATGACTAACTTTTATCCCAAGACAAGTTCTTCAACTAAATATTTTTGAATATTTTATTTCCAAGTTTCCCCTTTTCTCACCTATTTGCCTCCAAAAGTTCCAACATTTTTGAGGCCAGCATACAAATGGGTTTCATTTCACACAGGCCGTCATGTACTCGGCAATCTCTCACTACTGGTCAAAGTGGTAATCCCTAGCCTAGGAATACCTCGCCCGAGAAATAGTTTTACTCCTGAGAAATTATTCGAAATGCCCACTAATCAACATAAAACACATTCGCGCATACTAACAAATTAAAGGGTTTTGCATTTTGAAACAGCTTTCTAAAAGGGTGAAAGCTTGCAATGAAAGTCTTTGCCGTCACAGTCCACTAACTAGATCCGTCACGTCGGGGCCATTTTGGACTCCCTGCATGCCAGACTGGACAGACATCCTTAGTATGTCCTAAATTTTGTTTCACGAAATGGTTTGCTGTTTTTGCCCCGATTGGTCTAGCTTAATTTTATGGCAATTCTATGGTTCCAGATAAATGATTTTTGAGTCTGGCATAACGCCCAGTTCATTCGGCACTTCAAATAGGCAGTTCTTATGAATGCAAGACCTTGTAATGATATCTGACAGGCCTGTGCGGCAATAAAACAGCCTGATACCCACTTCGCTTTAAAATAAATATTTAAGGGTTTGTGATCTACACATGTCTTCTCTAATCTCCGTAAAATTGGGAGGTTTTTCAATTCCCACAGAGTAACACAACACGCGACGTGTGGTTTGCCTGGTCCATTTCGAACATTTATCTTTTTGTACCCCCCAACCCCCCCATCCGATTAATGAATTCCCAGAATATGCGGTCCATCAATTAGCTACTTTTCCAAAATTCGCGTCCGGAACCCGCAGAAACGTGCATGAAAGAAAAAAAACGCGACCCCTGTTTTGGGCTGAAAAGTAAAAAATCACCGCGTTTTTGGTCACAAACTCTGACCAAGATGGGCCCTTACTGATAATTAATGGTCTTACCACATCAAAGGCCTTTCTGCAACAAGCCGTGGCTGGGGGTCGGCTCCTTCTCCTTCTCCGCATTCTCAATGCTCACATTGGCCCCTCGGCTCATCAACAGTGCCACCATCTCCATATCTCCTCCTGGGCATCTTCTTCTGCTGTCCCCAACAAGGTGGAGGCGGTGTTTTCGTTATACGTCTGCGAGTTGACAAGATCACCACCAGCATTTTCAACCTGTCTAGTAAGCATCGAGTGATGTTCCTTTTTTTGGCTCTGCATGGGAGTAATGCAAGGGTGTTTTTCCACTCTTTCTCCATCCGAATTCAGCATATGAATAGATTAAAAACACAGAATTAGACCTAACATTTTGAAACAAGGCGAACTCGATTTACGCTGCGTAAAAATAATGTCCCGCCAATTGTCGGTAGTCACTACTCTTCACGTTGCAAATGAATTTCCCCCCCCCCCCCTCACCGATGTAACCGGTTTTAGTAATACCGAGAACAATTACACCATATTTAATTATCGTCATTCGCGTGCAAGGAATGCCCCTCTTATTGCCCCATTCCATGACCTTTGAACCCCAATTATGACCATGAAAAAGAGTATGTCATGGTCTGGTTTCATATCCCGACGGAATTTTGTATATCCGATTACACCTTCTTAAAGCGAATCAGTATTACGCATATTTTATTCGCTCATTTGCATACCTAACCCCAATATATCACACCACTTTCAATTGCAAAAACGATGACATGCTATGATGGTACTTTCATGTATCGAAGGAATGGTTGTGTGTCCGATCTACTTTTCAAAGATTCAGCACATTTAAACATTTTTATCACGTGACATTTCCAGAGGTTAACATTTTTCTCCACAGACTACGGACACACGGACGGAGCCCATTTTATAGACTCCCCCTTCCCCACTTCGTTCGGCGGGGACAATGTGCACCTAGTGTCTTGTTTTCTGGTTAAAATCTTTTTTACAAATGAGGAAATTAACCTTTTGGTTGCCTACCAAAAGGAGACGAGGTGATAAAAAAGGAGACACGATTCTGTGACACTGCACAACACGTAATGGTCTATGTAAATTGGGAAACGACGGCTAACAGCTCTCCAAAGGAAGGGGTATTATCACTGTTTAGTTGCCAAAGTTCAACTGAACATGTGGGGAAGAGCAAATTCTAATTTTACAATCAATAGCTCATATACCAACTAAATCCACAAAACCCGATTTAATCTCAGCAAGTGGCCCCGGCGGGAATAGAACCTTGGGATGCGTCCAGTTCACCCACAAGACTATAACCCCCTACCCTAACCAGAGGGCTATGCTCTCTTCACAGAGGGCCACACGCTCTCATGGTGTTGTGCCCACACCATGAAATAAAGTATTGTTCTGAATGCGAATCAGACCCCCCAGATTGAAATATTGCTTTTTATTGATGCTCACTGGAGTGCACAGCCCTGATGTTACCAGGAGTGTTGGGTACTTCTTCTTTCTCTGCTTCTATTATCCACTCTCTCAATTTCAAATGCTGTATTTCCTTTTTCTCTGGCTCGAATTCAACTAACACAAACCAAAATGTGTAACAAAGTGATTCTTCACTGTGCGAGGTGCTAAATAAATAGTGTCCAAAGAAAGGCTTTCAATTTCACAGGTAAAACAATGCGTTTTTTTAAAACACCAACAAGTTTAATGCTATACATGATATGTTGGTATAGCATAAACCTTGTTAAGCTGCTAATACATGTATATTTGTATTTGTATTGATGCAACATGGATCCTCTCTTGTTCAATCTGTGACCCATTTCCCTTGGATAGAGATAAATATGAGAAAAAATGTAATATACGCCATCAAAACTACCTCTAAGTCAAAGAAGTCTGTATTAGGGGGGGAGTACTCAGTACGGGTTAAGACCCCCACACATCATGTGACTGGTAGTGGGTTAACGGTGTAGATTGAACGCTATGTAAGGTGCAGAACCCAAGTAGAAGAATCTTAAATGGTCTACATGGTGTGTTAGAAACTAGGCAACAATTCAGGACAACCTGGTAAGACATGTGGCATAGTGAACGGATAAGCAAACCTTAAGAATAGAACAGAGGAGAGGAGCTTTAGCCTGAAACTAATATAATAATGTCATGTAAGACAGCACCTGCAACATTGACAATTGGTTACAGTTGTACAATATACAATATATGATCGGTTACTTACACCGAACTACGAAATGCTGCCATAGACAAGGCATGCCTACACCACATATCAGAGGGTTAACCCATCTGTCGCGGATCTCAGCTGTTTCATATGCCTACTGCAACCACCAAATCTAAAACTGGCTATTCCATACTTCTAAAAAGCAAGCGTGACGTTGTAGGCCATGAAACCGAAACTATATATATTGAACCAGAAACTCCTAGGCCTGCAGGGTGGTGAAGATCTCCCACATATAATCCACTAAGTGTGTTACAGTATACATCTGCTTGTAAACAAAGCTCACTCTTTCCAGTTGTGCCTTTGAAGCCTCGACAAAAAAGCTCAATATAAAAACAAGTTTTGTTCCGGTAGGCCAGCTGCCACATTTCCCCCATATGTATCATTAGAGAATCGGTATTTTCGTTTTTGTAGTTTACCTTACGACACTAGCCAAGGAGGAAACTTTCAAACAATTTTAATTCTGTTTAATCGCCCTTTTCAAACACTAAGTCAAATGATCATCTTCACAGCCAATCAAAAAAAGAAGTTTTCTATGTTTCTCTTTTGTAGATCTAAGGTAAAGGTAAAGGGACGACCTGCGGTACACAGGAACGGAGTGCCATCTCTCCTTCTGCAGCGATTGGGCCAGACCCCCCCCATATAATGTTCCTGGTAGTGGGATCGCACCTCATCTACATCGAGTCTGCTACCTTCCCAGCATTGAATAATGCCGGTACCCCTTTTAGACACCTGGGTAGAGAGTGGAGTAATTCGAGGTAAAGCGCCTTACTCAAGACGCACACACTTGACGCGCCAGCGGGTCTCGTAACCCACAAACGTTTGGCTGTGCGGGCCGAACGCTGATCACTGGACCACCCATGTTTGTAGTCTAAGCAGCATTACAATATCAATATAATCCAAGATAGTGATGCCTTTGTAAAATTCAGTCACAGCAACTAAATAGATTACTTGCCTCTGGCACAGGATTTGCTTGCTTATGACTTAATCCATAATAGTTGTGGCTTAATACAACAGGCAGTGTCTATGCAATAAACCTTGGATTACCAGGGTACCTTTTTGTTTTTCACTGTTCAACAAGTGGTAAGTTTGGCCCAATCCGCAGACCAAAACAACACAAAAAGCTACTAATAGTAGGATCAAAATATGACATGATCACCCAGCACTAACCCAAAAAAATTGCAACAGAAGGTTTCTTCTTGCATTTTCTTGTATATAAGATCAGTTTTCATAATATATAAAAGTTGCACAATCGAAGTCCCAGAAAGCGTTCAACTATGACTCAACAAAAGGGGCTGCCATCCGCCATTTTGAAAAACATAAATCTGCATGCTCTGTCATAATTGAGCTAAAAGGGCAAAACAAGATGTCTTTTCCTACTAATTTCTCGCATAACAAATCTATTAAAATGGGCTTTATGAGTATGAGATAATTCTTACCTCAAAATCCAAGATGCCACCTCCGCCAGTGTTGGAAAGTACAAATTCTATATCTCGGTACGGGATTGGCCAAAACAACAACAAGATAACATTTTCCTACTAATTCTAGCATAGACAAATCACTTTAAATGAGTTTTTATTTATTCAGATATCATCTTGGCCTTGTAAATCCAATATGGCTGCCATCCGCCGTGTTGAAAAGTATGATTCTTTTATCTTTGCCCAGATGGGCAAAAATGGCTAATAAGGTGTGTTGTTTGTCTTTGTTTTTTGTTTTTTTTGAGGAATAAAATACATTAATAATGTTTGTTTCAAATTTTTGAGATCATTTGACATCCTTCATTATGCCACTGTCCACCATTTTTGAAAATCAGTAGACAGTAATCCTCCTATATCGCATAAAGGAGAAAGTCAGTTTCACATTATTCACATCATCACCAAATGTGCAAAGACACTTGTTTGCAACAGACGAGATCGACCGCACTATGACTATTTACTTCAAGTTCATCATCATTGAGACTGGTTCTTGGTCCATTTTTTGACACAATGTCGACGAGCTGTGGTGCATTCCATTCTCACTGCAGGTACATTTCTTGCGATGCCTAAAGAACAATACTGCATCAAATCATTTCTGGTTGTAACTTCTGGTGTTCAGGACCTTGTGTTCAATAGAGGGGAAACAATTTTCCCCTTTGTACTACCCAGCCCCAGTCAGTTAAATTTTGACCTCATCCTTGCGCATCCTGCAAAACCACAGTGCGAGTTTGCAGGCGGAGGTTTTTGGTGGCAATCCTGCAGGTTTTAGAACACCGAGCGCAGTTGGAGCAAAGTACACTCTTTTACCGCATGTTCGATCTGGAGGCTCCTGAACTAACTGCCAACTGATGCCTAAAACTCAAAGATTACCGGCGGTCAGTACGATCCTCATGATATATTGCCGTTTGAGACCCCAAGACTAACATGTCAGCAATCAGAGATCATTTATTCCTTCAACTGCCAGCATCTGATATTAGTCCAGGCTACAGATTCATAGATAAACTAATATCAACCTTGGTTTATTAGATATATATGTTTTTAAAGGTTTCTAGACCAGTTTTTTGTGCTGACTCTTGAATCGATGGATGCACGACGAGCAACCTTGAGCATTTTTGTGAAACGCAAAAAATCAAAATGGCCCCCAAACACAAATCTTCATCTCTTGACACTGAAAAGTTTGTCATTTTCAGCCTGATCTCGTTAACACATTCATTATGACAATTAACCTAAATGATTATGTAACATGTAATCAATGAATTCAATCTGGCCGTCCATACAATAAAGTGTTGATCTGAACTACTTTTGAATGCAGGTTGGTAATTTGGATCGATCCTGGTGTTTTGGCAGTCACGAACTTAATAAACAACCATTAAAGCAATATTTTTAAAAATGTGATAAGAATTCCTTCATTATAGGATCCAAGATGGCTTCGGATAACAATATGCTATACTGATGGCGTGTCTAACCTTACTCCTGCACTGTTTTGTATATCCCTGGAAGTCAATAGATCAATGTACACACCTTCGGGTATTCAGAGGAAGCGATGCATTGGAGATGCCATCCAAAGATGGGCATCCACTATGGCTGGAAATGGCATGTACAAGGGCGAAAATTCGATCAACAATAGTCTAGGCGAACATGTTTCTGTTTTTGCAGGTTTTGGGCGTCCATTGGCATCCATATGGGATATTTGATGAATACCGACCAAAGACACTTAGATAGCTTAGGGGAGTTTAGAAATGATATATAACTAACAACCACAAAAATGTATCTTCAGCATATAGGTGATGAATTACTGGACCTTTATGATGACATTTGCAACCATATTGAACACCTATCTAGTATGCACTCTTGCAGATTCAATCACTTTGCGTATGTTATGATATTTAAATGGCTCTGAATGAGTTATAGTGATATACACAAAATGGCAGCTCTTGGCTATATGTACACGGCCACTTGCTTCATGGTAGTTACCACACTAGCTCCACCGAGGAGCCACCCCCCCCCTGGGATTACCTACCCACGAGACGTACACTCGCCGGCCAGGATTCGTGTATTTTTGCCTGTGCATAGACGGATAGTTTACAAACAGCGGCTGTCTGCACCGACATGGAGTAGCTACGTGGTTTCACCGGCTCTCAGAGCGCGCGATATTCTCATGGCCAATTTTGTTTTGTTGATATTTTGGCATATATTTGCATTTTTTATCACACGTGCGCGGAAATATGGGGGTTGTGATGAGCCCGATTTGATTCCATAACGATTTTCCTAAAAAAAACTTTTCACAAAAACGCTAAACGGAAGAGCCCAAGTGTATAGCGCACTCAATTCAGGAAACTTTCTCCACTCGCAAATGCCGCGTGGTAACCGCGGGGACGTCCTACTTGGATGCTGGTGTGTCTACTCCGGTACAGTCTACTCAAATTCAACCTTTCTCCACCTAGTGGGCAATACAGGGTAGCCATTGTGGTAGGTACAGCAGAGTAGCCCACATTACTGTTACCTAATAACTGTTTGTCTTTGTAAGCACTAGATGAAGCGACCGCATGCAATTAGACCAGTGTGTACTGTTGCAGTAGCTGCCACACGGTAGACGTAGACATGGGTTGTTGTAGCTGCGTATAGGACACCCACATGCGTAAGCCTTGGACGGTAGTACTGAATTTTGCCCATTTTGGAGCCATCTGAATGTTTTATTGATTTGATTGATACCAAATTGAAAGCTATTACTCATGGTTTAATTAATATATGGATTGCTAAAGCCCTTGACTAATCTACAAGTTACATTATATCGGTCAAAAGTGATAAAATATCAGATGTTTTGTTGTATTGGCGGCCCATATTTAAATCTAGTAATTTCGGCGGTTATGAATCTTACTTTAATTGGTCACAATGGGGTTTTTGACTGACAAGTCAACCCGTACAACTTTGTGTAGTTAACATATGAGTTTTAGTGATTTGGTGGCCATTGGCCAATTTGAATTTTTGCGTTTCTTGAAAATGCTCAAGGTTTCTCGTTTCTCCTCGGATTTCAGATTCAGCAGGGTAAAAATGGTCTAGAAACCGTTGATGAATATGAAAAACATGTATATATTTTATAAACAAGGTCACATGCTGTAGCCGGACTATATGCCCTTCCGAGTGCATTCCTGATACGAATCATACGGCCGGCTAAAAAACATAGGTGAATCGCTATCTCGGCGCAAACCTCCAGCAGTGGCTTTCTACCAGCCGTTATGTTTCTGTTGTTAATGCCCTGGTATGCCGTTACCAAAAGACTCGATTTCTGACCAATTGAACAGGGACGCCATTGCATTGCCACTTTCGATTCAGGATCCATATTGGGAGTACAAAAACTCTGGACAAGCTCGTAAGCACAGGGGCCACTTCTTTGACGAAAATAGACTTCTTGCCAGCCCCACATATTCTTGAAGTAGTATCACAACCTTTAACTGCATGGCACAAGCAGAGATTGGAGCGAAGTTATCACCGAATAAGTTCTTCAAAAGGATCTATATCATACCACATGCATGTTGTTCTTCCTTGTCTTTGTCAGACCGAAGTAAGGTCATTACAGCCCTTTCGCATAATGGAGAAGTCGTATTAACCGATCGGTGTCTTCTCAATTCGGATTTTTGACTTTCAGCCACTATGAGTCATTTTTTCACAAATTCAAAATTGCTTATTTTGTCTCTAAATTGCTTAGTGTTAGGTAATATCAAAACTTCTATTACAGGACTTTGTGAAAAAGCGGTCTAAAGATGTCATTTAAAAACTGTTTTATACCTCCAAAAAGTCGGGATCTGAATTATTAGTAACAAAGCATAACAATTCACTGCTGACAAATACACCGTGTACATACGTTTAGCCACTGCAGGGGTCTTTAATACCACAAATTTCCAATACACCGGTGCAAAAATGGACCTTCGATGAAAAATAGGGGTGCGATTTGTTTAACATGAAACAAATCGCTGATAGGGCTTTAAATTATGCCTGGCGATGCCATTTTGCTATATCAACATCTGCATCTCCTCTGCATAGATACGTGGCAGTAATCTGGTTGCTTTCGGCACACTTAATCAATCAAATTTATGATCTTTCCAAACATCCACAGCAATGTATTAACAATAAGATACAAAAGTTATAACGTATTTAAAGTCTAGTTTAATGAGAGCCTATTTATTCCGATCATTTGAGAGAAAGTTGTCTTTTCTGAAAAGCAAATTTGTTCTTTTGGATTTGTCCTGCGTAGTTTGCGATGCTATTCTTTAGATGTTCATGTTGGTTGTCTTTTTGTGTTTAGTTCACTAGTGTATTCATTGAAGAAACGGGTGCTTTGCCATAGTGGTCCACTGTGAAAGATGCATATCATCTATAACTTAATATGGAAAGAGCCAAGAATGACTGGCAATTGCAGCAAGTTTGCACGCATTTTCAATTCAAGGAAAAAGCCTTGAGAATGAGAGAAACATTTCAGAGGGCTAAATCGGTGAGGATGGCAATGTACAAGAGCTGTTCAAAGTAGGCAAAGATCAGTCAAAGAAAAATGAAGGACAAGCTGAGTTTTCTTATAATAGCTACATAGGGAAACTGAGGAAGCAAGACCTTGCATAGCTCGGGCTTTCAAGGTAATGATGACCAAGGTGTTATTCAACGATTCTGTGTTATCCACAATACTGTAGAACTGTCATTACGATAGGTGCTTTGTCATGAACTTTCACCATATCGTTTTTTTAGGCCAAGCATGTTTAGTAGGCCCCGATTAGTAAAGCACAATTGCTGATGGCCATTTACGAACATGTGTCCTTGTCAGAGATGCTGCATGCACGAGACGTGCCAAAGGACGATCACTTTGTGTTGATGAGATTCTCTTTTTACACTCGCTTGAAATGAACAGTTGCAATACTGGTGATTATGCATCTTCCACATTTGACCATTATGGCAAAGCATTCGTTGTGTTTGATGGATACACTGATGAACCACACCAAAAAAGACAGCACACATGACCGTCGCAAAACTAGGTCGCTAATAAGGTAACATCAAATACCCCCAACACATTTTGCTGGGACAAAAAGAGATTGCGATGTTAATATAGCAACAAAAAATCAGTCGTCCATGGCATAATGTAGGTCAACAACCAACTTGGAGAGAGAAGACACAGATCTGTTAATACTACTTCCCAATATGCAGAATTGGGCTTGTAATGAGCTTACTTTCAGTTTGAAGACACAAGAAGAAAACGTGTATGATATCAAGCTTCTGAGGCTTATTCAGTGATAATATTTGCTCTAACCTGCTGTTTGCCCATGCATTGTAAGGTTGCGATACTACTTCACGAATATTTAGGTCTATTTGGGGGCTGGCAAGAATCTGTTTTCCTCGAACAGTACATGGTAACAATGTGTCGACGAATTTGTTCCAAGAATATTTTGTACGCCCAAATATAGATATTGAATCTATATAGAGATTGACATTTGTTTATGTTTTGGCGCCCCCTGTTGGGGTAAGAGAGAAAACTGGCAGGCGGAAGCCCCTATACTTTGCACAGGGAATTCGTTTTTCGCTCTATTTGTTTCAAATAAATAATACCAACCTTCATATTAAAAGCATGCTTGCTTAATGCTACCGGGCATAGTTAACCGATTTAGATCAGGTTCTGCAAGTAATTTAGGACCAGATTTATGTGGTCTCTGTCATTGAACGCTGTAATATTTTGGCCTGCCAGAAAACAACAGGGGCGTCCTGAATGTCAATATGGACATCTAGGTCATATCTCAATCTATAGAAAAAAGATGAAGGCTATAACCCAATCAGCAATCAGAGTTTTTGGAAACACATTAAACTACAGTACCTTTCCAAAAAGTTTTCACCACAGCGTGTGGACATCACATGAAAACATGGACCAAGAACCAGGCTCAGATGATTGACACTTGAAGACTAAATTGTAATAGTAAATAGTGGGTTCGATCTCATCTTACTACTGCAAACAAGTGTTCGGCCATATTTTGGTGATGAGGGAAATAATGTCAAATTGACGTTTTTTACTTCAATGAAGTTCCACGTTACAGTAAAACAAACATAAGTCAAATTTTGATAGTAGATTTATAGCGACTTATGGCTACGGACTTTAGGAACAAAATAGCCAACTAAAAAACCTTAATTTGAAAAAATTTATATCAATTGCCAGGACTAGAAAAGGACACCTCATTTATCATTGTAATCTGTCTGATGATAAATTAGGAGGTTTATGGTTCACTTTTTGTTTAAAAAAAAAAAAAGTGGCCATTTTGAAGACGTCAAGTGCTCACAAAAACTTACACAACCATCGTTAATGTATTTTGCATGCTACAATTAAAAAAAATACCACATATCTTGTCATTTGGCCCATGTGGTACAAGAGATAAAATAATTTGTACTTTTACACATGGTGGAGGAGGCTCTTATGGGTGTAGAGGTCAAGATGATATCTCAACTTTATAAAGCCCATTTTATGGATTCTTATGCTAGGAAAATCATAGGAAATGACATCTTTTTTTGTCGTTTTGGCCCATGTGGTACCATGAGATAAAAGAATTTGTAATTTTCAACATGGCAGATGGCGGCCATAGTGGATTAGAGACCAATGATGAATCTAAACTTAATAAATAAAACTCATTTATTTAAATGGATTTGTTATGTAGAATGAGTAGGAAATGTATCTTGTTGTCGTGTTGGCCATCACGGATACCAAGGATACAAGATTTGTCTTTCCCACATGGCGGGAGGGCGGGCCTTATTGGATTTTGAGGTTAAAGTATTCAACTTCCTAAAACCCATTTTAATGGATTTGTTTGCTATGAATTAGTAGGAAATGACATCTTGTTTGCTCTTTTAGCTCATTTATAGCAGAGCTATGAGGATATGTTTTTCAACATGGCGGATGGTAGCCATTTTGTTTATGTCATAGTTTGGAACACTTTCTGGGACTTCGATTTTGTGCACTTTGAATATTGTTAGCTGCCCTTTAACTACCAGAAAATGCCAAAAAACCTTCTGTTGCACGTTTTTGGGGGTACAAAGCTATCTTACTCCATATACAAAACAATGACCAGCATTTTGCAGCGCACACGCATTGTAAGCAAAAATTGCTTTGTTTGAGGTATATTTTACATTTTCGTCTCAGACAAACATTTGTTATTTATTTTAATGGCTACACAGCCAGAGCTAGACCCCAATTAGCTACCACATCATTGGCATAACTAATATTTAATACTAATAACGTCTTTGGAAGTCGTATCTTGCAGCTACTCCATCGCAACTAGCTCAGGGGTACTGTGCGGTTGCTGCCGTGGTGACACGCTGTAGGCTACATCGAGTAAGAATCCGGCTGTGCCAGAGGTATGTCATGATTCTCAAGCTTTCTGTTTTCAGTATGCCAGTCAGTGGCATATTGCATGTAGGAATTAAGGAAAAAGGGCGAATAAGGCCTTTAAAAGGATCCAAAAACGGGATGAAAATAGATTAAAAGGCAGAAAAGAATTTTGACAACGGGAAGGAATTCCTTCCATTTCCAGAAAAACTGGCATCCTGTGTTTTTTTGATCAATAGGCTATCCTTGAATTACAACCTTTCCCATTTATCTCTCTCCCTCCTCAGGTCTGTCCTTCACCTCCCTTCCACTCTCCCCTCCTCTCACTACTCCTCAGTTGGGGTTGTAAGATCCTACTGACCATTGCCCAGATGCT